>PNEQ01112193.1:0-35197 GCA_003012365.1 Medauroidea extradentata
CGAGTGACTAGACTCTTTACAGGGATATTCGGAGTAAAACGAAATAATATCCTTCATATATTTCTATTAGCGATACCTAAACTCGCTATTGCAAGTACCGTACATGCATTTTTGTACTATTTATACAATGTTAACCAGTCCAAGTAACACTATTCATATGGCATTTTGACGAACGTTTGTACAGAAACAGCTGATGCTCCGAGCGATGCTCATCTTGTGACGTCACCGGCCAAGCCGTCTATTGCAAATCTAAAATTTCAACTTTTGCAGCTCTGCAAGGTAACGACTCTGTCATCTTATTCAGTAGTCAATAAAAAATTTTTATTTACTCTCTTCGGTTATCTCCCCACCTATACTACCTATTAGAAAGAAATGTTTTCTCTCCCTAAGTTTTTTTCTAATGGGAGAGTTTGGACATGGAAAATGTCTGCCGCTAGATTCGCTGCTATCGCAAAGGGTCCAGAAAAATACAAAATTGTGGTGAAAGTAAATTAAAATAGTCTTGGAATTGACAGAATTCATTTAACTTAATTTTCACGTTGTAAATTATCAACTTTATGTAATTTAAAATCCAGAAAACTCTGTGATTGGTCAGTTAGAGCAGCAGAAATGTTCCCTGTGACAACCTATTCGCAACAAATAATCACCACTAGGCCGAAGTAAGATAGGTACATCTTTCTATTTCTAGCACAATTATTTCATACTAATGAATTGTTATAAAATTTAATTTCTAATAAAATAAACACACTGCGACACACCTTGATCGTACTAAGCTCTAGGAGAAAGTTAATATGGTAGGGAATTTTTAATTCAACATAATATTTTTGTACTTGTATTAAATCATAATTGATATGTCCCACATATTTTGTCCTACATTTAAAATTTTGACGCTGCGATCGGTTTGTTGAATGCACGGTCTGTTACTCTATGGCCGTGGTTGAATGTCGTAGATCTGTAAATATAAGAATTATTGCTGTACACTGGAACAGAGACCACGAACCACTAACGAAAGCCGTTGCCTAGGCAACCAAGGACGGAAAACAAACATACAAAATCTCAAAAACAAACGTGGACGAGATGAGATTTACAGATTGACGATTTGTCCTAAAAATTCTGTGTATTCGGTTTAACCCTGAAGAAACGTAAGCAGTTGCAGTCTTTTGACTTCTCATATGTGCTGGTCTGGTTAGTGAGCAATACGATTGCCTTGCGGTAGGTATTAATCGTAGGTGTGCTGTTGTATTACTGTTTATTTAAAAGATACGGACTTGAACTGAATGCGTGCGGGGGATTCACAGATCGAATAAAACATGGCGGCATCCTCAGCTAAAGCTGGCAGTCAAAGCCAAAGGAAATGGCGGGCACACGGGTGCAGGGCAAAGTCGCTCAGTACTCAGACGTCACAGTACAGAGTAGGGCGCTTCGAGAAGCTGCAGAGGAGAGCGGTACGCGAGAAATACGTCACACAGGAGGATATCTACCACTTGCTGAGTGATCCCAGCAAGGCAGTGAACAGATTGTCTCCTTACGTACCACTTCCTACAATAGGCGGCCATGCACATGTCTCAGCTGCTGGTAACGATGAAACACGCAGCACAGCAGTCGACGTCAACACAACAGATATAAAGCATGGCTGTGACCCCAGTAATGAACCTAGCTCTAGTGTAGGGAATGCAACAAGCAGCAGGTGTACGTCTGCCATAACAACACCCAGGGAGCGTACATATAATGTACTGGAGCCTAGGTGCATAAGGCAATCGTGTTCTTCAGAGTCTACAAGTGACACAATGGTGTTTGGCCCACGGCTTGCCAGCGATGAGTTTCAAGGCCCTATCAAGCTGTGGGATGGGCCAGACAAGTTGTCTAATCACCTTGGTTAACACGAGCCTCGCTTACCTGAATCACTTAGATTCTACGTACATAACACTGACATTAAGCACTCTTACATTTACCATGGCATATTATTCTGTTATTGGTCAAGTTAATAACTAAATTACAAAGTCTTTCTCTTGTAAAGTGATGGATATTTTAGCGTAGGAGAAACAAAACTAGAGCCATATTACAACAAACATGTACTGTAGGATATGTATAACTTTTACTGTAGGCAACAAAAAAAAATTATTTTGCCTAATTAAGACACATGCTACTAAGTACTGTAACTATTTCAAATTTTATTCCCTAGCAATGATATATCCAAAATAATCGCATACCAAGGTGATAATGCAGAGCGTTTGTACATCACTTACAACTGATTCTGCTCAACAAAAAAATTATCACTTGTTTGTTATTGTTAAATTGCTGTGGACAGCAATATGATTATAGTTGGAAAGAATATCATCACCATGAAAAAAAATTATCTAGGCATAAGGAACTGACTAGAAAGTTTTGGATTGATCATAATGCTGTTAAACAACGCAACTTAATTTTTTATATTCCAGCAGAGAATGTTGTGAACACAGCCTTTACTTCGAAGGCAAGCAAGACAAAGCAGGCGCTGAAAATAACCAAACTGTTTACACACGTATGGTAGTTGCTGCAACTCGGCACATTCTCTCTCTACACATCACCAAAAATGTAAACATAATGGTTACAGCAACATGTGTAAACACAGACAACATGAATTGAATCTTTGTTGATAGAGGTAAGTTATTTAATAAACTTTAAAGGGGATCAGTACCTGCCATCTTTGAATGCTTCAATTTTCATTCTTTCATATAATGATATTTATTTTTATTTCCGTTCTAACAAGTCACAGATACTACACTCTTATGGGTTGCCAGACTGACACACTTTCGCTACCTTAGTTTTTGACTAGTAACCGTAAGAAACTATTCCCTCTGCCTTGTAGAAGCATTAACCATTATAGAGAATATGTACGCCAAATTAAACGCAGAAGTTCCATTATTACAAAAAATTACCCTCTTAAGGGTGTTCAAGTGTGATAGTCATAATGTTATATTTATATGAAATATTGTCAGTTTTGTAGACAGTACTGTGAAGGCAGTTTCCTGTTATGAAACAATTTTAGCTGGCGTAACTTTCTCATAATGGTTCATGTTCTGCTGCCTTGCTATTAGTGAAAACCAATTGACTTACATATGTGAAATAACATACTACGGGCTACATAAAAAAACTGTTTTTGTAATTTTAAAAATTGCTGAATTTGCAACTTTTTTTACTTTTGCAATTCTTTTTAAATTCAAAATATTACACTGTGAGTTTTTTAATGTTTTATTGCATAGCTCATGGGATGTAAGTTGACGGTGAATTACTTACTGTTTTATTCAAGTAGGTCAGTTGGTTTTAGCCTAAAACCTGAATACATATTATGAAATTACTTTGTCTTTCTGCAGCTGCAGTCAGTTCAGTCCAGTGGCGAAACGAGGGAGGGGGCCCAAAGGGGCTGGCCCCCGCCAAAACAAACGGGAAAATTTAATTAAATACATTCACGTAGTTATGGAAGCTAAAACCTTGAATCTTACTATGTGCAATGTGTAAAACTCTTATTACAGTACTTGAGGGCCGACAAGCTAAGCTGTTTTATAGTCTTATTTTTTTTCAATCCAGAATGACTTTCACTCAGAAGGGAGACACTTCCCTCCTCCTCCCCCTGCATTGTCAAAGTTGTCACAAAAGGTTGAGTACAAAGGCTGGGAAAACCCACCTACAATAAACCGCCTTGTGCATGTATGCGCATCCACACCAAGGCGAAACCCCTCCCTTGGCCATTGCGACAATCCAACAGTCACGTTCTAGCATTGTGTTCTGAAGTCCGTTGTGCAGTTTGGTTTACTTGTTGCGTCTTGGAATGCATATAATGAGGATGATTTGAGTTCACAATTGATTTAGAAGTGCGGAAGATGAATAAATCTTTGGTTAAAAAGCTAAAACTTTAGTTTCTACTTCTTTGGTGGTAAGTTTTAATGAGTTTACTGTTTGTGTATTGTTTCCATGCTTATTATTAGTTCAGGTATACATATGGTGGAGTGAGTGAAGAGTGTTTTACAGCCATTTAACAATGAAATATTTGCTGCCTTCTAACGACGAGGTATTGAGAGCAAGTGAGGGGTGGCATGATTAGGACATGGAGCGACGCCTAGAATGAAGCGTGGGGGAAACAGGAGTACCCTGAGAAAACCCACTGGCATCATCTAGGCACTTACGGAAATCCGAGTGGCTCTGACGCGAATCAAACCCGGATCACCTTGGTGAGAGACTACACATGGTGTAAAATCACAGACATTTTATTGGCAAATTTACTAAACATCATATTTCTTCTCTAATGGCTGCTATGCACATTGTACGTCTCCAAAAAATTAGCAAAAAAATATATAATTGTACGAATATTTTCCACCTGCAGTAGGCTTTAATCTAGGACTATTTTAGCGATGCATGCAAGATGCCAACAATGTACTTCGGAAATATAGTGCAAGCTATCTTAATGGAATGTTTTGGTTAGTAAGTGAATCCTTTGAGAAGAGTTTTTCCACTCTCAAAAGACTGAAAACTTGTTTATGAAACAAAACTGGAGACGAAAGACTTACCGCTCTTACTTTAATGACTGTTCATAGAAATGTAGAAGTGCATGTGGATGATTTTGGTAAACAATATGGACAGATTCCTAGAACATTGCCATTATCTTGAAGTTCTCTCTTGTACGGAAAGTTGTCGTTTTTATTGTTTAAAGTGAAAAAAAAAAAAAAACATTTGCATATTATATCTGGTATAGCTTAGTTATGGCATGCAACTTATTTTGTAAATTGAATTTTGCTGTTAGTAATTGTATTTTTTTTTTTTTTTTCTATTTTGTATAATGAATCCAGACGTTCTAAAAATTCATTTAAAATGTTTCTTACTTTGTTTATACACCTACAACACATATATTTACATGACTAATTCAAAATAACATGTTTGTGGAATATTAAACCAGATTTCTTTTCAGTATATTTAATTGCAGATTTATATTTTTAACCATTTAAAATGTTTTTCCTATCTCAATGTTGGAGGAATGTGTTAAAAGTAAATCTTGTTCAGAAACAAACAACTGTACAAACATTGCACCTGTCACGTTATGAGATTCATATTTTTGTTCAGTTAACTTCAGCCATTACAAATAACAATAATTTTTCACATACCAAAGGAAAAATTTCCAGTAAAATTGTAGTAGTCTCGGGCCTTTTCATGTTTTCAGGCTTAATAAACACACTAGGCGGGCTAACTTTACAAACAATGCTAGTGTACCAAAGTCGAACCAGCATCTTTTTTCTTATAGTATGCCGACCTAAGTTGAATTTGTTCCTCCAGCAAACTTAGCAAATAAAATATTTTTTTTTTATTTCTGCCAGTAAAACTGCTAAAATGGCCTCATTTCGCACCATTAAATTCAAATTTTTCTGGGGGAACACCCCCAGACCCCCCACTTCAATGGGGTGGAAAGGGTGAACATTAGGCTCGGCTCCCCCTCCTCCCAAACTGAAATCCTGGCTACACTACTGGTTCAGTCAACATACTAGTAAATATATAGCAAATCTTACAAAAAAATTCTAATAATCACATACGACAAAAAATCTTTCTTCTAAACTTAAACCTAGTGTAACATCAGTGCTATTATTAGTTCAACAACAACCATATTGCTATGCATTTATCTCATACGTGTACACCCCACATGTCCTATGCCACACACTGATAAATTCGCAAGCACGAGTTGTCACGCTGCTAATGCCATTACACTAGCGTATATACAACTGACCTGCGTTTCTTCTTACATGTTACATTGAGCATACACTATTTGCACTCTTTAAATATTTGGAGTATAAAAATGTTAATTGTGTTACATACTGTAAACATACAGATGTATTGGGTTTGTGTGAATAAAGATAACCAACCTGTTATTATCACTATTTATTTCATTGACCATTCTAGCTTGCCATATTCCAGGATACAATTGTGAACCAGCTTCTAAGTATACAGCTAGTCTCCACACCAACTGTGAAGGTCTTATGTTGAGGTAGACATGCCTCGTGGACGTACAGTACGTTAAACTCCTTTATAACAACCACCTCTCTATAACAACACTTTCCTCTAGAACCGTGGGGTTTTAAAATAGGGGTTTTACTATACAATAAAACCTCTTTATTAAGACCGCCACCACATAAAGACTAGGGAACCGTAAGGGGTCTTTATAGAGAGGTTTTACTGTAGTTTGTATTTCTCCACCACTTACCCAGTCTTCATTGTCAATATTGTACAGTATTGTATTACAAACTACGTAGTTTACCAGAGCTGAGAATCTCATTTCTTTTGAAGTTGTTCAGTTTTGTTCTCTGTTGGCATATCTGTTGTAATAAACAAAATTAATTTATTGTTTCTAATTTTTATAACAGAGATTTTGTCTCAAGAGAACATACCAAATAACTCAACTAAAATATATATTAAGATTACATATTATTGTGAAGAAATACAATTAAACGCGAGATGTAAAGGAGGGTGAAAAATTGAGGGCACATGAGGGCCCATGTACCTAGAGATGTATTGCTTGTTCACAGCACAGAGGGGAAGGTGTGTTAACAGTGGCACTGGTGCCTACCTATTGTTTCAATCTTCCTACGTGTAAGACACTCAACTGTTTCCATCATCCTGCTGAAATAATGGCACATTTAAGCAATGACCCAGTCATGTTAATGGTATAGATTGTTCAAGACAAACTGTGCACGGCTTACAAATTCCTGCAAGTCATTTTGCCTCCACCTTTACAATTTTAGCTAAAACTACAGTAAACATTTGACAACTCTCAAAACTTTATTTATACAGTAGAACCCTGTTATAACGTTTTTTAAGGGACCTGTGAAGAAAAGTGTTATATGCAAGAAAATGTTATAAGCAGGAATCAGTATTATTACACCAATAAATGGATATTACACAAAAGTAACTTAAAATTTAATAGGACAATGGCGGGAAAGGCCGCTAGGCTACTAATTACAAATAAAACAGAAAGAGTTGTGCACAAGTACTCACAGGATGGTACTTGCAGATAGAAACACACACACATAGGACGGACACATTTCTCCGTGAGTACTTGTGCACAACTCTTTCTGTTTTATTTGTAATTAGTAGCCTAGCGGCCTTTCCCGCCATTGTCCTATTATGTTTACATGATTATCCGCCATCTTGTCCGTACTGCGTGTTCATCTATTATGCTTTTCTGTATATTTTCAAAGTTCCTTCTCGCTTCTATTGGCAAACAATCACATCTGTAACCATTCAGCACAACTCCCGTGCACATTTCACAGTTAATATTGCTTTGCACAGTTTCCATCGCTCTATCACCTCCACTCACCTGATGAAGCAGATGTAGTCTGCGAAACGTTGTGACCGCACGTCCGCGGAGAAATGTGTTCGTCGTATGTGTGTGTGTTTCTATCTGCAAATACCATCCTGTGAGTACTTGTGCACAACTCTTTGTTTTATTTGTAATTAAAATTTAATAGTTTGTGTACAGTAAATAAGCCTATAATGAGATTAAATGAAGCTGTAGTTACTGTACCATCAGAAACATGATTAATACATATGTGTGCTGTGTATAATAGAGGCTTTCCCACTTGTCTGCTGTAGGTTCATTATCGTCATCTGTAGGATCACAGTCTTTAATATCACTGTAATGTACACTTATGATACTTTCCCACACATTAATTTGTTTTTTACTGATATTTTTAGTCTACGGTTTAGTTATTTTATTTAAAATAATACAGTTAACAAAAATTTAACTCCAGTTTTGGTTAATGTCCGAGAAAAAAGTGTTGTTATAAGCAGGAAATTATGCTTTATGGAAAAATGGTGGAACCAAAGAAAAGTGATGTTATATGCAGGAAAATGTTATATCCAGAAATGTTAAAACAGGGTTCTACTGTATACTCAATACTGTCGCCACAATAAATACATTATTTTGATTATTATTAGTGTTGGGAAATGCCTACTTTAAAGTGAACCTCCTTTAGAGTGTGTGTGCCAAAATTCTCTTTAGAAGCCTTGATTAGTTTTGTATCAACATGAGCAAGTAGCAGGTGCGGCTTGTGGATTTTGGCATAGGTAGGGCTGTATACGAATATTCCCCATTTTGCACCCTGAAAACAAAATTATTCCTAGGAAGGACCCCTGGACTCCCCCAATTTAGAAGTGATTAGAATATCAGCCACTGGACGTACTTGTCCTTCGATAGATAAACTACAACACATGCCCATGCACTAGAAAACAATTTGAAACAAGTATTGTTTCATTAGACAAATGAGAAAAAAAAACTGCTTAAAATAACAATGTCTCACATCACTCATCACATGCTGCCTGCAGATAAGTTTACAAACATCACATGATATACTGAATATATTATCAAACAGAACAGAAGCAATGCACTTTTGCAACGAAACTGAATTTGAACTAACGGGAAAATGTTTACTTATTTTGTGTGAATAGATTTGAACATTTGAAATGTTTCTAGACAGTATGGACACGCCGACATTTCTTTGACTGGCCACATATATTTTTGCACAAAGAGTTTCCCTACTTGATGGCTGTGATTTGAGGGCAGGCATTTGAATGTACGGTAAAATGTTGGACTCAAATTCAGGATTTTTTCATACCCGAAATCGCTCAATGCAAATGCTGGCATAGTTCCTGATCTTATAAACAGTTTTGAGAAACTGTGTCTCATAACCTTCCTAATAACAAGACGTAAAGGCCAATTAAAAGAAAATATGTATAAAAACTTGACAACATAACCATGCAAATCACCCCATCACAGAAATTAATCTAAGCCATGTGTATTCACATACAACTTGCCACAGAATTTGTTGTAAAAACTGGACAGTCATACTTATTAATACTCATTTTGAATATACAGTATGTCAGGTAATTTGTAGTTACAGGCTGTACCAAGTGAATCTCATGTAAAAACTAAGTAGAAAACACACTTTAATAATAAAAAAAACTTTTAAGCCCCTTGGTTCATGAAAAAAGTTTCATTAAACGTCGTTTAAGAATGTGTGGTAGATAAATAAATGCTGAAATCATAAATTGATTTCTACGCTTATTTTGAAGCCAATATGGATAAAATACTCGATTACAATCCTAGATAATGGTATTTGCCAACTTTACGAGTTAATATTTATCCAGAATTACTAATTCATAACATTACGCACGATCTCTTACACCGCAGTTAAATGCATGAGGTTCCGGCGTCAGAGCTTGTGCCTCAGAAGTTAGTAACGCTGGAAACAATTTTGTTTAAAACGTTGGCCAAAACTATTGTCTAGGATTGCTACTGTTTAATTTTCACAAATTCGCTTCAAGAAACCTAGTTATAGATTAATGCTTTGAGCGTTGAATTATGCACCACGCCCTCTTAAGGATGTAATTTTGTCTATTAAAATCAGTTTATATTTACCTAAAAAAATTATTATATCACAAACAACTCTATAGGGGTTAGGGATGCGACAAATTTGCGTACAACATCGCTTAAAACTTTTTTTTTTTTTACAAAAAGTCAGAACAAAAAAGATCTAATGTATTTAATAGTACGCTGTGCTTCATATTGTACTATAAATTAACATCAAAATTCCTCTTTATTTTTATTTTAGTATTATTAAATATAATTTCCCTAACTAAAAGTGCTAAATGGGTTACGGCTTTAGGCTAATTTTTTTTCTTTATCAATTAAAGCACAAACATCATGAAATATTACTAATTGAATGGTTGATTAAATGTACTACAGTGACGTTTAATACAATTCTGAAACTGGTGTTTTAATGTTAAATACGATCCTGAAATGATTTATTTTTATTTATTGGTCCTTTTCCCATGTTCATTTCTTAAAATGGTATAAAGACAATTTTAATTGATTTCCTAGCACATGTGCCCCTCCTCCCAAGATCACACAGCTATCACTTTTCAGAATTATATTTTCTTCTACAAACTACATCAAGAATCTGGTAATAAATCTATGGTGTGCGGTTATAAAAGGCTTAAGTAAAAAATCTAAATTTTTAGTTTTTTATACTGTTATGCTCAGAAAAACTAAGCTTTCCATTGGTAGAAAAGGCATGAGTCCAAATTGAAAATAACGACCGTTTGAAGCTTTGGTTTAAATATCTTAAGACAAAATTTTAAATTTCCAATCTGTAAATGGCATAAGTCATGTTATACCATTTCGACAACCTTTTTCAATCGGTACAATATGTGCTTATTTGATCATTATAAAATACTTCAGCTTGAGTGATATAATTGACTTAAGTCATGTTATGCAATTCTGATTACCATCTTTGCTGAGATTTAAAAGTCATAAGGCCTGCGTACCCATGTTCAAACACATTTTCGGTGGTTTCAATAATACTGTAATTCTATTTTTAAAAAATGAACAGTCTGGCATACAGAAATACAGCTGCTACACTCATTTAGGAAACAAATATTGGAAATCCTGCATTTCATTACTAGCCACCTATTTTCATTTGTTTAGTAGTTTGCAAATTATAAACACAAAAAATTAAAACGCAGGTTAGTAAATTTGGTTTGTAATACTAGTAGTTTTGTGTTATCAATCATTTTTCATATAATTTTATTGTTTGTTAGCTTTTCAATATAGAACTCATTGTTTATTAGACATTTTTGTTTTGAAATAATTGAACTAATAATCTGATAACAATAACTTAGTAAGCTATGAAATCTTCAACATCAACAATAGTTGACATTAGTAGCCTGACTCTTCTCGTAGATGGCAGTTTAACATTGTGCTACAGAAGTATTAAAATTATCCTAAATTTCCAATTGTTGGAAGGTGTGCTGCAGTAGCTCAGTCAACTACTGCGCTTGTTCCTGTGCATGATGCAACAATGGTTGTAAGTTCGAACCTGCCATCAAGAAGACACAGATCTGGCATACGAATCAAAAAGAAAAGACAAGGGCATCTCGAAGAATGACCCAACCAAAAAGTTGTTTACATTTGATCTGCAACAGTGTTTGCCAACACCATTTGTATCTTCATCTGCTATGTTTTACAAACGCCCATTATGGACATTTAATTTAACAGTGCATGATAATGCAACTGGCACATCTACAAACTTCATGTGGCATGAAGCCATTACAGGTAGAGGTGCAAATGAAATTGTATTGTGCTTGTACCACCATTTAAGTAGTTTACCAAAATGTTGAGGTGACTTTTTACTCAGACTCATGTGGCAACCAAAACAAGAATACAAATGAGTCAGCAAGGGTTTTAAAAGCCACGGCTGACTTTCCATGCATCTGTACAATCAATCATAAATTTTTTATTTCAGGACAAACGCACATGAATCATCCTGTAATCGAAAAAAGAAAAACCTTCCCTTTCCTATCAACCACCCTCATGATTGGTATCAACTGGTAAGATCTACAGGACAAAAACAGCAACCTTGTGCGAAAGAAATGAGCCAAGAAGATTTTTTTTTTTTTTCATTTTGCAGGATTGTTAAAAAGACCTTTCGTCGTAAGGAAATTTATCTAAGAAAGCGAACAGTTCAAATGGCACAGTGTACAGTGGTTGCGATACCGGCAAGATTTTGGAGTGGTGCATTAAGGTGCCTGCACACTTGGGCGCAGCGGAGCGCAGCGACTTTTTGCCAGTGATTCAGTTACATGAAAATAAATGGATATCCGCACTCTACGGCAAAGAGCGGCAGGGTGCAGCGTGTGCTGCCGCGCTCAAGTGTGCTGGCTCTCCTTGCTGCCGTACAGCACTCCGACGTGCCCAAGTGTGTGGACACCTTCATAGAGTGTCTCGTCAAGAAGGTACTTTCTAGGATTTAAGCTTCCTTCGGAGAGGCAAGAGTAGTCTCCAGACCACACTTCTTGTGAAGAGATGCACCAACGATATTCCCATTTCTGCAGCAAAGAAAAAATACTTGTTGGATATGCCTTCACTTGTACCTCCAGTTTTCCATGACTTTTACTTGAAGTTATCAAAATCAGCTGGTGCTATATGTGTCCATCCTGATCTGATGGAACTTAATCCCGATTGACTCTGATTCAGAGCAAATTTTTAATTATGTGATTTACACAACATCTCTTATTCCTAATTTTCTTTGCATGATATTATTTTTTACATTTTTACGGTAGTATTGTAGGGGTTAAAAATTCAACTCTCTCAACATTTTTGTATTTTTTAATGGTTTTCAGTTTTATTCATCTGATTTGTGAAAGGGCATTTTTAAATGTCTGCATTGGACTCATAATATGATTTGAATGTGGTACTACAGTATTACTTAAATATTTTGCCAAGATACGTAGTTTGTATATTCTTTGATTTTGCAAGGATCGAAAGGGCTTATGTCACTTTTTTGTTGGATACAAAGGGCTTAAGTCTGTAAAATAAATAAATAAAATATTAAAATTAGTATAAAATATTCATCAAATTGAGAAATTATCAGTTTACTAAGTAACAGACATTTAAAACAGCATATCTATTTATAATGATACCCCACAGACCACATAAGCAATTTTTGCCTAGTTTTTTTAAGTTACCGAAGTCTCTCCTGAAAGGTTGGGTTTTTTGACTAAAGCCCTTTATGCCGCGCACCAAAGAAGTATAGTTTGTATATTACAAGTGTGTCTGATTTAGACACTTCTCTTGTGAGAAAAGTGTCTGTAAAGAGGATTGCAGTAATAGCCTCTTCTTTTTTTTACAGCAAATCACAATTGTTTGAAGGTCTATACAATAAATTGCCAGGCATGTTTCTTAGTAAAAAATATCAAAACCAGGCAGACGTATATTGTATAGACTATATAACCTTCCAAGTTCCACCAGCCATTGTCCTGCAACTAACTTTTCGTGCAAGAGTATAAAGTACACTCTACTTTACGAGATACTAACCTACACTAAGAGGTAGGCTATATGCGGTTGAGTGTAACTTGAGAAACTCCACTGCCATAGACTTCATCATCCTAGTACTGAATAGTGAGGTTAATCTTTGTTAAAAATTTCAAGTCAACATTAAACATGACAAATAGGAATTCATACAGTCCACAATTTATGCAGCATAAAAACTTTAGCTACAAATATAGTAGGTTAGATGTCCATAAAAATGTACACTGCTAAATTTATTAGGCAAAGAGGCAGATACGTAGCTGGAAATTAATAATTATCGAGTCAATTGGTCTCGATGACCTACGAACAATCCAACTCCCACACTGTCTTTCATGTATACCTTCTATGATGTGTGTAAAATTTTAAACTTGTAATATTAAGTATACGAGTGACCATTTTCTTAGCTACTAAAGTTATTTCCTGGCTTTGCCACCTACGAAACACCAGTAACTGATAGTCAGTGTCTCTTGAACATAATAACTATCCAATGCAGCATTCATCTGCAGTTACTTCACAAAGTTTCTCAACACACAAACACCACGACCAGCTCTTGAAGTAGAGCTAATGCAGAGCAGTGTTAGCAAACAACGCAACGAGTTATGTGCCTCAAGCAGTCATCACACGACACTGCGGGCCTGCGAGCTCTCCGGGCCTCCGCTCTGCGACAACTCAGTCTTGTACATGTTGATGGCCTCCTTGGCTAGCTTTAACCTCTCCTTCACTTCCTGGATCTTCTCACGAATCTTCTTCTTTGCCTCCACAATACTCTCCAGAGTTTTCACTTTCTTTGCTTCAACTGAAAATAAAAATGTGTGAAGTGACACATAAACAAAGAACTATAGAAAAAATTAAGGGACAAAATACGTTCAGGGTGTCCAGTGAACAAGGGTAGAAAAATTCTCAGACTTTTCCAGGTTTTCCAACAGAAAATGAAAATTTTCCAGAAAAATGAAAACAATACGTAATGTACAAATGCAGCCGATTACAACACTCGTGTTGGGGAATATGATACTTAACCATTGGAAAGTGATTCCGCAGTATACTAGGTGTGACCATTCCTTTATTTATTCATTATGGGCATAAAATTAACTGTGGCATAACCAAACCTGCTCCTGACTTCTACTGCACTATACATATGAAAATTGTAGTAACAGTGAATAGTTTTGTTTACCCAACCTTCCGTATTATCCTACGTCCCATAACTGAAAAATTATGAAACAATTGGCTAGACAAACCTAAGTTGTTAGCATGTATAAAATCTATTTTTTATTGCGCTTGACCAATATCTGTTTTGTGTAAAACAAGTAATAATTTGACATTTAATGAGTTTTTCCTTAACATCTCCAATGTTCTGATGGCCTATTTATGTCATATATGTAATACTTTACTGTATTACAAAACAGCTACTGGCTATTGAGCTACTAAAACATATTCCAGGTAGAAATAATATCGTCAAACATAAATTTTTTGTCATTCTTGATCATATTGGAACAAAATATGTATTAAATAATATTAATGGTTAAATTAAACAACTTTAGAAACCCTACGAACGTTCAGACTGAGGTCTTGTCACATATTATTGGCTATCACAATTTTGTAATGCGTAGTATGTAATATTCTGACGCTACCTAAAAATAAATAACTGCTGGTTCAGACTAGGCTTGCAACTTAACTTGCGAAAAATGAAATTTTGCCACGAACTCCACAATTCAAATACAGTGGATTCTCTATCCATTGTTTCTCATGAGACTGACAAAAAATTTAAATACATGAGGGATTTCAATGGATGTGGTCTTGAAATGCTGTAAAATAAAGAAATGGCCCCGAGAATGTGTTCCATGGATGCAGATATTTCAATCCATTAGGTTTCAATATATAGAGAATCCACTGTAAATTCCATTAAGCTTAAAGTCTGAGCATAACGTAGTATTACTAGCATTTTTCTCCCGTAGGAAACTAAAAGCATATTTTCAGAAAAACTTCCACAAGTACCTAACACTTAACAAGTAACTATACAATTTTAGTAACTTCCAGAATTTTAACAAATTTCCTTGACATTACCCTGACAACCATATTTCCCTTATTTATCCAGGTTTTTCCCTGTTTTCCAGATTACTGGACACCCTGATTTCACCTATATATATATATATATATATATATAGATAGTGTGTGTATATATATATATATATATAGGTGAAATATATATATATATATAAACACATACGTAGTGTCTTCAAAATAAAAGACAAGACTGTATGGTGAATAATGATAAAACTTAAGTAACACCAAAGCACCGAAATTAAATTTAAATCACAAAATAAAACTAAATTGCCCTAAACTCTTTATTTGTTTGTAAAAACCTTGATTACTTCTTTGTACCGGTTGGAGGAAATACACAAAAAAATTTAGACCACCGTACATAAGTTCGAACATTTGTCGCGTGATCACTGAAGTCCTGACTGGCGAGGGATCAAGTAGTACTGTAGCTGCTTGGCAACAGGAAGCTATACGGTGGATGATCCAACTGCTCCCAGACAAACTATGCAACCAGCTTCTGTGTTTTCCCAGACAGCATGCAGTTTAGTATTGTCATATAACTTCATTACCCAGCATTCAGCACCTTTTGGTTTGAATTGCATGGTTATTGCAACAGTGGTTTTTGTGGTAGCCTACACATCGAAACAATGCTTATGAGATATCAAAAAATATTTTAAAAGTTGTGTAACATATAAAGAAAAGAATGCTGTGTTATGTGCTTTCTTATAAAAACCAAATAGTTCTGTTAAATATCTGAAAAAAATTTTCTACCAAAACAATACTTCCTACGCACGCTTCATATCGTTATTTTTTTGTCTGATAACACAACTACAAAACTAATACAGTTACAACTGTGGAGATAAAACAGAAAGTACACAAGAATATAACAAGCTAAAGTAACTGTCAGCACTCACAGTCAGTGTCATGTTTCCATAGGCCATGTGTCAGCTGTCTGGTGTTGGTGAGTAAGTGCTGCATCAGTGCGGTTGGATCCTGGAATATAATCTCATCATACGACTCTGACGTGATGGGGTCGCATGCCTCCAGGGGATCCACCCCTGGCTGGAAGAGCTTCAACACATGGTATAACGTCACCTGGAACACATCACAGAGGTCTGCGACACATTGTACCACTGCAGCTTGCTTGGGCTGCCACTTGCTTTATTTATTAACACGGCACTTACATCTTATTGGTAAATGTTTCAACCCACCTTCTATTCAGAAACAATTTATGACATTTTAGGTACAAAAGAGTAAACGTTTCTCAAACATTGTGGAACAATCACAGATTACAGATGGTTCCTGATCAGGTCCCAGCATGCTGGACAGAAAAATCATGAAAAATGGGTGAAACAGTGGAAAGGAAAGAAAAGCATTTTCACAAATCAATGTAATCCTTTCTCTACAGTATTGTAATAATGTGTGATAGAGGTTAAGGATCATTCCTATATAAATAAGACTTCAGCAAGTGGCTGGCGGATGTACACTTTGAGCGACAGCTGAGCGTGTTCTCGCCTGAGTAGGCACTGAGGGGTGGTAACGAAGGAATAACATTGACCAGAAGGAGAGTATCTGTGAGCGTAGAAGAGAATTAAACGAACTGAAAATACGAAAACACGCTTCACTTTCAGTCGGTTTTCCCATAAAAAATAAGTTACTAAAGAGTTCTAATATAGACATGTACTCACAAAGAATACATCTAAGACAGCCTATTATAAATATTTGTTTAATAGAAGAATATGCATTATAAACAAAAGGAGCTATATTACAATACTTTGCTGAAATACCAATTTATTTTATATTTGCACAGATGTTCCAGTATTGAAACTACAACTCTAGTAAAAATGATATGACTTTTGTCTCGACTTCAAAAACATTTTACTGCCATAGTTACATTATTCTTTGAAAAAATCACCTGGAAATCAGGGGCTGGCCATGCCTATGACAACGTATGGGAACTAAGTGACGTCCCTTTTTTGGGCATCCCATTATGGCAACTGCCTGTTCCTTAACCAATCGTAATACGAAAAAGTTCGTAATGATGTTTCTTACATCAATAATTATCAGTAACCCTCAGATGGTTATGTTGTTGAGAGGTGCATCAACACAAGTGTCCATAACTTCATAATGCCTCAGCGCCATGATGGGACGTCCAAAAAGTCGGCTTTAACTGCATCACAACAAGCTGTCTCCTGACTATTCTTACCTCCTTGCCTGAAATGGTGTTAATTTATTAACTAGGACTCAGAACAGAGCAAATGTTTGCACTTTGTGAAGCAGGCCACTTGTGTGAATACCAAGAAGTTAAGGAGGCTAACTAGAAACTCTGTATGTGTGTGTGAGACAAAGTAGATGGAGTGCTAAGGGTGCTGTTGACAATAACACAATATAATCTATAATCTCTAAGCACAAGGCACTCAACTGGCATACAGTGCTTTACTATACACGTCACCCAGAGCTTAGCCCCTAAGATTCTTGACCTCAATGCATTTTCCATCACATCAAATATCAAGTAGTGAAATGAGGCAAAGTGCCATACAGCACGACCTTCGTGCAACATACCTGCTCATTGTGCGACATCTATCAATTAGCGTAGATTCTGTTCACTTTTAAACTGTAATGTAATCTGTTTAGTATTAACCTGCTTGTGTCATTGTTCAGTGCAATTTGATTGCTTTTAGGTAAGAGGTATTTAAGTTTTGTTTGTTACAAAGTACACAAGCCGTCACTAAGAGTAGCCAAAGAGTAGCCACTTGTGATATTAACTCTATAATTAAAAGGGCTTTGTTCAGTATGTAAGGGTTTGTTAGCATTGTTAACTGTACCAAAAATGTAACAGTTAAAACTGAAGTAAGAAAATTCTAATATAACCTTAACTTCACCTTAGTGATTCATAAACATGTATTTATAATGGCTATTTATGTTACTTACATGGCAAATAACAGCATTTGTAACTCACTATACAAAAAATGCAGACATTCATGACACAAACAAACACAAAAGTAGTACTGTTCATCACATAATCCACTGAGCCATTCCTGCTCGTACTCGCGAAGTAATTTGCCTCGGAAAACCAGGCTCCCACAAACTAGCACAGGTAGGCTTACGCCCACTAAGACACTTTCAATTAATCACAGGTCAAGTCACAAGATTGCTACCAATACATGCTTATAGCTATTGGGGATATAGTCGCTTAAAGAAAACCTTGAATTAGAGACACAAACCAGTAACATTTTAGAACTCTATATATCGAGGGTTTAGAAGTAAAACTACCCAAGTCCATTTTCAGTAACTTTCGGAAAACCTTTGCCAAAATTAAACAAACCATTCTACAAAGCTGAAAATAAGAGTACTTCTATGAGAGAAAAGGTGTCACAACCTGGGTATTATTACCACACATGGAGAGTGATATTCACAGTACTTGGCTGCAATATCTCAATTTTGGAGAAAAAAGACTTGGGTAATTTTACTTCTAACCCCTCGATATTTTTGTTAATTCCGATTTACATGCAAGATTTTGTCCCATTCGAATTACACCAACTTTCCTTCCAACTCAATGTCTTTAACAAATTCAATTCACCTGACACAAGAGTGAGCCCACCTCACCAAGCGTCCACTCCTATGCCCCTCCCACCGCCGACACTACCCCCTCCCCTCCTCCAGGCCTTCCCCTCCATGAGCAGTGGAGTGGCAGGTCCGAAGTCAAAAGGAAAAAGGTACAGCTCAGACAACTGGAGCACCCCTAGCAAAACTATAGTCAACAAACCCAAAACCTCAGGCTCGATTCTAACACCAAATTTAAAATACCAGAACTGAACAGGCAACTGTTCACCACAAAAACTTATCAAATGATGTGCAAAATTAGGTATTTCTAGGAAAAAGCTGATATTTCATGTAGTCCATATATTAACCAATATTTAAGGCTACAGGTTCAGCAATAGAAACAGCATTATTTTTTACCCTGACAGTAGGTCTCTCGCTGGCATCATGGAAGTATATCTTGATAACTATCTCAAACTCTCCCCAGCCAGTCTCCGTCACTTCGTATGGAGGCTTCGTTACAATCCTGTTGGGCTCTGTGTAGCTCTCGTGCAGCTTGAAGTGAACCTTCTTTACGTACGACGACATGTCCTCGTTCAAGTACGGCTTCACGTACACCGTCCACTGGTGCGTGTGGCCGTCCTCCTCTCGTTTCTTGCCGAACTGCCGCGCAATGTTGCCATATACTATTGGCTTCACTATACATACTCCCTGCAAGTATGAACAATTAACCTTAATCACATCACTGAACTTAAAACTCTTGCAAATGTCACTCATCACATAGTTACTTAACACACAAATTAATTTGACAAAATATTTCTGATTGACGTATTGCTGTATATAATATAAATACAGTTTGATTATGTAGTCACAATGATTCTGTGCAAAAACAGTGAAATTGACAAAATTTTGGGATGTCTGAAACTTAAATTACTGGTAAAGAGCCAGAAATGTTGCAGGTACAAGGATCAGCAGACAGGACTGCACAGTACTGTATACACTATATCTTCAGATACTTGTATATTTGCTGCTACACTGAGTGGACAGTTGTACATGTGACAAGGTAGCGGCAGTCAGTGAGTGTTTACATACCGGTCTGCTATTGGTTCACAGCCCTCTAGGAAGAGTTTCAGTAACAGTGACACAAGCGTGAAAGTAACTAACATGTACAAGCGTTGGAAATCTAGCGTGTTTTCAAACAAATTTGCAAAATTTCCATGTGTCTAATTATTAGCATAAAACAGTAATTGTATTGAAACAACATTTGATATTTCTGCGGAAAATAAGCTACGACAATGGTTCGTTGAGATAGGCCTACCTAAAAAAGAACGTATGAACCATTTTCCTGATATTAATTATAAGTCATAACATTTGTAACTTTACGCAAATTAGGCTATTAGAATTTATTGATGACGATATTTTATTTTGTGAAGTAGATTATTATCTTGATATTTTCACATAATATAACTTTCACTGTTACAGAAATGCTGACATCTTTGAAGATACTGCACTAACATATTGAGATGTACTTTTCAACATGCAGTTCAGAAAACTACTGATATTTTTTCCTGCATTTTGTTGCCAATTTTTCTTACAGCAATCACTATTAACGCCCAATCAGTACTGCAGAGGACTAGTCACATGTCAATCATTATTACAAAATTATGTAAAACTACAAAGAACATTCTAACTCCATTCATTAAACTGTTTGGGGGGAGCAGCTCAGAGTTTTGAAAAATTCCTGTAAATCATATAAAGTACAGCCTTACAAATTTTCAGACAATAGTCTGTATTAACAGTATCTTGTTCCTATCTTATATAATATCAAATGAGAAAGAATATCTGATTTTTCCCACTATATGGCAGGTGAATAAAATGAGTAGGCCTAAAAAATTACCTTAGTTACAAACAATTTCCGTTACAATTTTCTTACTTGTAAGGGTAGAAACAGACAGATTTCGTACCACGAATCAATTGCCCAACATAGTTTCGGCTATAAGTACAGAACACACAGGTGCTGCAAGAGAGACGTCTGCGGAGAGCCCAGTGTCTGGAGCGCCCGGCACGATGGGAATGATGTAAATATTTTACATACTATGTATTTACAAATGATTTTTATACAGTTTTCAAAATAACTGTTAGCTAAAAATATGTTTTTTTCAATTTTGTATAAATAATCACATGTACATATTTCAGGGGAACAGGCCTATAGGTATGCTTGTCTCATTAGATTTTTAAAAAAGGGGGAGGAGGAATTTAACGGTTGTCGAGGGACCTGGAACTTCTCTGGGCGGGCCTGAAAAATCACCTCACAGCTGCAGACACCTTAGTCCTGCAATCATAACTAGTGCAGTTCTGAATGCCATGTTGCTGATTCTTGTAAGATTTTTAACACAAGAACACATATACCACAGCTATTATCAAAATATTTAAAAACAATTATTTACATGACATAAAGCTGTACATATTGAATTTTATTCCCCTAGACTGTTTGCCTGAAGATATTAAGCCTAATCACATCACTGTTTCTTTACACGAGTGTTTTAATCACACATTTATTTTCAACTTGTTTGTAAATCCTTTTTATTTTCCTTTACTGCACAAATGAGGAGCCGGTTTAAACGGCAGTAAGAACTGTTTGTTAACATCTCTGGTCAAGAAAATGATACGAATACTATGATATATTATTTCAATTTCATGTACTAGGCCCTACTTAGTTTAACATTGCTTTTTAGGCCTATTCACTTAATTCTGTGCACACAGCTAGAGAGATTTATCTTTATTCAAAATACAGTAGTTTAGTAGTCACAACAAGATTTGCTCTTATTACGGGTGGTTCATTAATGCAATTCTGAAACATACGTATAAAATAGCCTAATATTTTAGCATAAACATGTCACAAAAACAACACAATAAATAAATTGTTAAAACAGTGATTCCCACTCTGTCCTAACATAACTGGGACCTCAGTTTAGCATAAATGAGAATTTCTTTTACACAATTAGAAACCATGAAGTTTATTTATTATCTATGTGAAAGAAACGGCACCTTCCTGTAGCCGAGTTTCTGATGTTGTAAAGGTCATTAGGTCGTGACAAATACACTTTAACTATTAATGATAAATGTAATTTTGCACCCATACTTTGTGTGCTGTTTTCCGCACAGCACGACCATCAGCGACAGTATTTCAAGCGCCTTGAGCGAGTATTATTCTCATAGTGTGTTAACCTGTGATATAATTTGTAGGAGTTAAGATGTTCACAGTATATTTAAATCTTAATTTGCATGCAGAAGTGTTTCTACACCAGCGTGTCCACACAAATATGTATAAAAATTCTCCGACTTTTCCTGACCAAAATTTCAAATTTCCCTGATATTTTTTTTTATAATTAACAAAATCCAGCCTTCACCATCCCCTTTTACTTCTTTTTATGCCGTAGTTTAACTGTTTTATTAATTTTTATTTATACACTATCAAGATAAAAATAGCTACTAATATAAAAGCAAGATTGCAACTATGTGCTAAACCATGAACCAAAAAAAAATGCTTTCACAGTCTGGATGATGTTTAGTAATAATAAGAAGTTTTATATTCACAATTGGGCTAACGCCCGGTGGCGAGCAGATTCATCCACATCCCCACAGTTCCAATCCTCTAGTCCCTTTCTAAACCTTCCAACTCCCCTAACTGTCACCAACTCCTCCCGCAACGCATTCCACTCTCTCACCATCCTCACCAGTATCGACTGTCTACTCCTCTCCGTTCTCCTCCATACGCTCTGAAATTTCTCACTGTTGCTACCTTCCACTATGTGTGTGTAACACTTAAACATTTTAATCAAATTTCCCACTAATTCATGCACACAAATAAGTACTTAATTATATTAACTTATGTGATAAAATATTTCACACGCAACTATTTGTATCAGTTAGCTCCTTGTGGCCACTGACAGGTTAAGACTTTTTTAATCCATGCCATGATCTCGTACTTCGTCTCCTACACATCTTAACTGAACTACTGTAATTCAATTATTTATTATAATAATAAAGTTGTACATGTAGTATAGGACTCGTCAGAATACTGATAGATAATAAATGGTACGGACACATTCAAGTACATAGTGTACACATATATCATCATATTATGTACATGCAAACACATATAATTTACACAAAATCAATAATATATAAAATATTGCATTCATATATGAATACTTGCAGTAATAGCTACAATACAGTAGATGAAAATTTATTGTCTCCTAAATTACCAAGAATATACATATTTTTGCTTCCATAAATTCCTTAATGGAATAAAAATGAAAGTCGAGTAGCATGCCTTTCAGCTTGTTCTAACGCTCACTTATGTTGTTTACCAATATGAAACATGTTGGAAGATTGTTATACATGCATATAGCAGAGTATCTGGGGCTACGTTACTTGCCAAACATTTGGTTTGGTGTTGCAATATATGTATGAAGATTACGTTATTGTGTATACTGGAGTCCTGTGTTTCATTCAACTGTGTATGAGCAAAAATAAGTGATTCATAAATGTACAAAGATAGCAATGTTAAAATACCCAATCTTTTAAAAAGTGACTTGCACGAAGCAAGCTTGGCTGTAAGCATTATTATACGGATAATTTTTTTTGCAGTATAAATATCTGAGTGGCATCTAACTTATGGAACTGCCACAAAATATTATGCCACATCGTGTTTCAACATAACCAAAGTAAATAATTTTTAGAGCGTTAAGCTTTGTAAGTTTTGGAATAATTCTTGTGGCAAACAGCACTGAACTCATTTTTTTTATATAGATAGACAAGAGAAGAGGTATGAGGTTTCCAGTTAAGTTTATTACCTATACATACACCTAGGATTTTGGTTGAATATGATTGTGTTTTATCATCACCACTAATTGATACAACCGGTTCTTATTGATTACATCTGTCACCTGCATACAGGACAAATTTACCACTTATAACACTTTTTGACAAGTCATTAATAGATATAACAAAAACAAAGGACCAAGTACAGAGCCCTGAGGTACACCAACTGATGTGTTTGCCTTTCTGATTGAACATTATATTTTGTGTTAGTCGAGGGGTCTGTGTATTGCATTACAACTACTTGAGAATGCCGGGACAAATAAGATGTGAGCCAATTTAGTGCTACACCTCTAACACCACATGTATTCCAACTTTTTAATTAGTATTGTATGATTGACGCTATTGAAGCCCTGCTTAAGTCGCAGAAGAGGCCAACAGGATATCTCCGTGAGTTCAGTCCTAAATTATATTTCTAATGAATTCATATAGTAGGCCTACAGTCGTCGTCGATTTACCCCGTCTAAAGCCATGTTGACCATCAATTGAAATGTTGTTTCATGAGGAACAACATCAATATGTTAAACATTAATGACTCCAGTATTTTGACATCTAAACCCATTAAATGTTTACCCTTCAATTTGTGGACTATTGACAGTAGCTCTTCCTTAGTTATGGGAAATAGAAAAATAGATGCATGTGTCAAAGGCAGAGGCAGTGTTACACACTGTATTATTAATACGTGTCCGAGGTTGGTTTTGCACTATTTTGTACAAATATTCACTAAAATCTTTTGCAAATTTATATGGATCTTCTATGCATTGGTCTACATCATGTTTTCTTAATTTTTATATTTTGTATGCTTTCATATACATTTAGCTCACTTTTAACAATATTCCAAGTAATTTTGGTTTTATTTGTTAATGATTTGATTAATCTTTCAAAATGCAATTTCTTAGTAGATTTTAGAAGAACATGTGGTAAATATCAAGATTAGCTACTCATTGTGTACTGCTAAACTATTGATTTTAGACTGTAGTTAACGAGAGAAAAATGTTTCTACTGACGTTCTAAGTAGTCCTACACAAAAAAAATTCTCTTTGTTAGGTTTTTTTAGGTTAGATTGTTAGATTAGGTTAGTTTAAGTTAGATTAGTTTATGCTATGTTAAATTAGGTAACCTAACCTAGCATTAGGTTAGGTAAAGATAGGTTACCTAACTTAACCTCACCTCACCTAACCTAAAAAAACCTAACAATTTTTTTTTACGTAGGATTATTAGAACACCATAGAAACATTTTTCATCAATAAACTACGTTTAAAATCAATAGTTTGGCCGGTACACGATGAGTAGCTAATCTTGATATTTACCGCCAAGCCTTTAGCTGGTCAATAACTAAACAAGATCGTATTCACTAAAGCAATAAATAATAATCTTGCCACAGGGTGAAAGCCAAACTGCAAGAAGGTATTATTATTAACAATGCGTAATCGAACTTAGGCAAAACTGCAACTAAATAAACTACGAAACAATACGTAAAATAAAAAAAAAATACTGTATATAGGCATACTTTGACTCTAACGCCCGGTTCGGGTGCATATTCTCCATGAAGAGACATTATTTTCATTTAAATAAGCACCATCAAACCAACATACACAAAGCACGTTGTATTGTTTGTTTTCATTTTTTTAATACGATTGGCACAGTCAAAGTCAATTTAAATAACGGTAGTGCGAGCTGCTATCAAATTTGACACATCGTTCATAGTGCTATCTACGGAAAGATTTCGAACTTTATTTCGACGGTAGCGCTCCGCATTATTACTGGTGGAACTGACAAAAACCGGTGGCGTGACAGAGGCTCATTACACATCTCTCATCTCTGGTTGCGTGGCGGGAAGTTTGAATTTACTATCGCGTCAAGCCAACTCTTTCTTTTGGAAACTCAAAACTAACTCGAACGCAAATAATTATACATTAATTATATTGACAAATACAACAGGCTATGCCTGTAGATAATAGTTAGTTTTGTGTTCTTTCATAAATAAATATAAATAAATAAAAAATATATAAATACATAAAAAAATTACACTGTTGCAAACCAATTGCATTTTTTTCTCAGTTCGTCAACAGAAAATAATTTTCATTACCCTTTTTCTTGCAATTGGAAGTTCCTAACAGCAGCAACTTTCCCATTAGTTCTAAATAATAATTTTTTACAAGACATTCTGTGCTTAAACATCAGAACATTTCAGGGAATAGGTTTGCTTCGTAATAAATTGGGAATTTGCTGATCATCATAATAATGGAAAATGACACAGGTTTAGTGGCTGGTAGTAAAATAATATTAAACTGAGAACATAATGAATATGATAAAGATGAAGATACTGTATTGGAATTTCACGATAGTGAATAGCATGGACTATACAAATAACATTGTTACTAAAATGTCTTTATAACGGCCATACTGCAACTATAAAGGTGGATAGCGAATACCAGAGAGTTTTTCAAAGTGTTAAATGAAGTGAGGCCAAAATAAGAGTGTATATTGTCATCTTAACTGTATGACATACATGTTGAGTATGTCATAAGTAGGGCCCGGTAGTTTTCGCAAAAAGATTTTTTCCCTACTTGGTTTCAGTGTCTTACGTGCACATCTGCAACTCAACTTCATGGCTATTGGCAGAGTGTTTGTATGCAGAGTCGTAATTAATTTGACTGTGCCAATCAGTACATGGATAACGGTGACACATCACGTCTGTGATTTGCATGTTTAACCTCCAGACGCTGGCTGTTATGGCATCCAATCACTGACCACAAAGCAGAGATGCAGGTGCGCACGTAAGGCACTGAAACAAAAGTGGTGAAAAAATCTTTTTGTGAAAACTACCGGGCCCTAGTCATAATATAGCACTGGATGGCTCAGATGGAGGAATTTATTTTCGTGGTATAAAAATCAACTATCTACATATATACGTTTTGCTTTGTATATGGCCTTCATTGCAGGAAGAGCGGAATATCGTGGCAATTTATACTTTGAGTAAAGGCTATTTGAATAAATTTTGGTCTACAGACAAACTTTAAAGAAAGTAGATTACTCTAATTGTTGTTATAAATCAACAAGAACCATATCCAACTTACAGGATGCTGAAAGAACCTGGGGGAAGTGAATGAATTTATTTATCTGGGGTCTGCAATCAATGTCTCAGGGAAATTATGATAAAGGAATGGAGTGCTGTATTCTCCTAGGTCTAGCTGTAATGGTTAAAATTACGAAGATCAGGCAGAACTGGGCAATATGCAAAACAACAAAGATACGCTTGGTAGAATTATTAATGTTCCCAGTTTTCTTTTATGGCTGTAAGATATGGAATGTGAAGGCCGAATTGATGCTGTTGAGATGCAGTGTTGGCAGAGGCTGCTACATAAACCATGGACAGAAAGAACAAATACACCTACTTCACAAAACATTTATCTTCCCACATTAGTCAAAGAAACCTCCAGTTCGTTGGTCATATTTTGAGAAAAGATGGAGATGTTTGCAAAAGTAAACATCAGCGATGGAGATATATACACTGGCACACCATTATACACTGCTATCTGATAGTGTAAAACTGTTTCAGATTTGATGACATGCCTTCACCCCTTCAGCGATGACAAGTTAGGGGAAATCTACTCATATGTGAGTGCTACTGGCCAAGGTTACCATACCTCCAGCCAAGGCAACGTAGGGGAAGTCTGTACGTGTGCAGAGTGCTGTCGGACAAGATTCCTGAAATGAAGTCACAGCGCTCAGTAATACATAACCAACAAATGATGATGCAGATGGATGGAGATGGAGATAGAGGAAACGTCAGAATGTCAGTATCTAGGGTTCTATTTCTTCCACCCTTCTACCATCCTGTGGAAGGGTTTCCATCATTCAATTTCTCTTTCTCATGCCATTCCCTTTTTCCATTTTCCTAAACACCTCGACACACTCCACCACTACACACAATTTCCCCAGCTGATTCCATATGCTCAAAGCTCTGTTTACCTACCCCACCCCCCCCCTCTTTGTTTTTCTTCCTTCTCTATGAACTTCCAACAATGTCCTTTCACACCTTATAAAACCTTCTTTCCAGCCTTCCTCCATGCAGCACCTGGTACATCCTTACCAACCTCTCCATCCACACCAGTTACCAGTTGCAGGGGGACTTATGGTGAAGACAGCAGAGTTGATCCTAAAGACAGAAGGGCACTAAGAATGCTGCGAAGGTTACTGAAGAGCGTTAGTAGCAATGACACCCATACGTAAATTTGAAGAAGCGGTAGATGGAAAAGGTATAAAGACAGGCAGTGAGGTGGGTTAAGAAAAAGTGGAGAAGACAGGGGCAGAGTAGTGAAGACAAAGGTAACTTTTGGCATTGAAATGCATTGAATAAAATGAGAAGAGTGGACAAGTTGGTTAGGATAGACGTACACAAGATGGTGATGGAAGGAGGCTGGGTAAAGTTTAAATTGAGAATTAGCTAGAGGGAATGAGAAAAGAGAAGAAGGAATAATACCGAGAAGATTCAGAGGGTACAGAGAATGGTACGGGGTAGGGAGTCTAATACTTGAAAGGTCAGTGAGCAAGTGGGGTTCCCGACAGGAGTAAGTAACAGCAAAGAGGATTGAAAAGTTTGGGAAAGATTTGGGAAGTGAGGGGATGAACTTGATGCTGGGCAGACACCCAATAAGAAGAATATTTCATAACTCATAATTTACTTACGGCTCAATTAATTTTACAGGCAGTGCACTGTGTGTGCTGAAAAATAAAAAAAAATTGTGTTACAAGATTGCCAGAGACAAGTGCATAGTGTACTCTAGAACTGGAAACAACTTGAAAATGCTGCACTCGGTGCAAAACATTCTTCACAACAAATGTCTTTCAACACAAAGTTCTTCAAACATAGATGCAAGTAAAAGATAAAATATGCTAGATTCGGGATTTACTTTATTTCAACCAGCTACAAAATGTATGCACTAACCATTCAATTTAGCATTATTTTCGTAAAGCCAATATTATCAACATAACTGTACATCTGCTCCATGTTTCTTGCATTATTAATTTGCCTATCACATTATTGCAGAATTCTTACCATTGCAATCATGTGTCTTAATTACATAACCGTAAGGAATTCAAACAAGGAGAAGAAACCCAACATGAGACGGAACTTGGTTAATATCGACACCATGCCGCCAACTTATCTTCACCTTCCATCTCACTGACACTGAGCAACCATTTGAAGACACTTTTGTAGAAGTGGTTCAGTGTGAGATCCACAGGTGTAACACTACCAGTAATGTCCAAGAACTCTACCGGATAGTCGTCTGATTATATCATGCTGAGTAAATTCAGGTTGCAATGCATCAATCATTCATGTTTTTCGCAGGGGGTCAAGTTGTTGCTTTACAGCCGAGACTAAGCAAATGTACATGAAGATAACAAACATCTCGGCCATCATGATTTTCAGTGCGTTGTTAGAAAGTGGCCCGGCAGAAGACAATCTCTTGCACATGGTGATCCGCAGTGTCTCCTCAGCTTCGTACTGAGTACTTTGAAATGGTTTCCTGCCTCAGAAAATGTGCAGTCAGATGTTCTGGCAAGCACATCAGCTCTAATTCTCTTCACTCTGCATAGGATCTTTAAAAATAATTCTTTCCTTGCTTGCAGCGACTGAATTTAAATTTCTGAAGTTTGTTAGCAGTGATCCTACATTACTTTTGACTTGCCCCTCCCCTGGAAATAAGGTCATGGAACATTCTCATTGTTGGATCAAAACACTAAAAGTGCTAAGTATGCATTGAAATTCCAGTTCGTCCTGCTGCTGGGTTCACTGATTACCAACAGATTATCTACTGGACTATACAGTGCCATCAGTTGCAGAATGAAGCACATAGCCCATCCTGAGAACAGAGATGTATTGTGCAACAAAATACCTGGTCCCACTTCTAAGCCTGCGTGTTGCTACGAAGTGCCTGTCTGCAAGGCAGGACCGGATTTAAGCTTCTATGTGCCCTAGGCCCGTCAATCTAAGCACCCTCACAGTCTCTGTTTTCCTTCCTTAACAACTGGCGTCTTTTTCCCTTTTCTAGCACAATATTATTTTTAATTACTCTGCTCTATCCTCTCACTGTGTATAATAATTGTAATAACACAATAATAATTCAACTTAATTGTAACACAGTTACTTGAAAATAAATAGCTGGACTGGCCATAGAGCCGATAAAACTAATAGAGACAGTAAACAATGCCAAAAGTAAAGCCATTTGAAATTATTTACTCATCGCCATATTGGCACTTTTAAAAATAGCGATGGAAAATTATTCACATGTTCTCCTCGATAAAAGTGCACACTTGTGAAATTTGCACCCAAGGCCCGGACCTAGAGGGTCTAGTGGTAAATCCGGCCCTGTCTGCAAGTACTAGTGCATTCCTTCTAAAGATGCTACAGATGTGAACCATCGTTAGTATAAACCTTGTTACATAACCATTGTTAAGATAAACCTCATTTATTACAAAGTGGTTTTCTTACCATTAGGGTGAAATGTGAAAATAGGTTTTTTTATATAACCAAAAAAAATTTCAGATACTTTTTTATAGTTCTTATAAACATATTTCCCTATTACAACATTAACATACGAGAACTCCTGTTCATGGATTAATGAGAAAAAACAGAACAAGATATGTAAATACAGGAATATTTCAAATATTTACGAAATGTTTTGTCAAATTTTTTATTACTGCCATACAAAATACATAAAATACACACTCAACAGCAACAAACGAATTCTTGAGTAGTACTGTACCTTAATGCACATCACCTAAAAGTCAACAAGGGCACCAACTTATCATACAAATACATGCCTGTAGCTAAAAACCCTTCCCTGTACATTCAACTATGTACAGTTATTCTGTTGATGTGTCGATACTAACACACTAAGGCTGTCGAGCAACAAAAGTTATTGTTTCTTGCAGTTTATTCACATTATACTACATTCAACACTTATCATACTTCACAATTATAACAATAAACACAACATAAAGATAAAACCATTATTGATTTATATAACAGAAAATAAAGTAGTTTAGATACATCACTCCAGACAATCCAGATAACCATACGTATTAGTACACTTTTGACATGTACGTATCGCTCCCAAATATATACTGCACAACCCAAGTACGTTCTCCATAGCAAAAGTTGTTTTAAGTAACATCACAATATATATGAATAGTAAGAAAAATTAACTCATTGAAAATAAATTGTGTAATTTCTTATTCACTATAATACGAGAATACGTAACACTGACTGTAGTTTCAACAAAATCCACAAAACAGTTAAAACAGTCGCATCGCATAATCATAAACATGACGATTGTTCCTGCACTTTGGTCTCTTGCATAGCTGGTTATGAAAGCGAGGCTTCCTCTCCTCCAACCAATGCCTTTCTGTCTCACTTGGCTCCAAGACAACATTCTAGTGTCGCAAGTCAGTCTATTGTCCTTAAAGTGGGAGGGCAGCATGCATCAGCCTCCCATTTTATACTAAACCAGGTGTGGACAGAGAATTCAGTCAGTGCTCAAGAATGAAACAAGGTGAGGATGAAGCAATGACAGAATGCAAGAGCAGGAAAAACTCTAGAGCCACGCAAAACAGCTCTTGTCAACGTTTGCAACAGCCACTTTTCTCATTCACAGAGAACGGAAGCGACTTCGCCAGGGATGGAACCCGGATCATCACACTGAGAACAGAGTGGTGAGCGACTGACTACGCACTTCACTACAGCGGCCTCCAAAGCAAAGAGAAATCTTGCACTGACACATTGTTCCTGTAGTGAATCCTGTAATAAGGCAAGCACCAGGCAGGAGAGAGACTATGTAGGTACAGTACTACTTCCCTTAATTTAAAATGTGTAAGAGAAGAAAGCTCTCACCAGTTACCTGCACAGTTGTAGCAGTCTACTATGTCTTGCTGTTACCTTCTCCAGTCTCAAGCACCTTAACAGCATTTAGACAACACAATATGTTCGTTAAGTGCCATAAGAGAAATGTGCAACAATAACCTGCACTATGTGGCACTGCAGATTGATGACCTGTGCTACAGCCACAATTTATCTTGCCGTTATCACCTGCAGTAGCATCATTATACCAAACAGTATGCTTCCACTGTATTTGAAACACAACCGGACATTTTGTTTAAGTATTCTGTACTAAATAAACACTGCTGTTGTGCATATGTAACGCCATTTACAAAAATGTTTGGCGCCTGGAGCTATCTTCTTATGTAAAAAAAACATATGCCTACAATTATATATCATAAGAAAATTAGTGTTGTTGAAAATACTTTATAGTAAATTTCTGTGTGATAATCCTGTTTTAATTAATTATACCTTGCTAAGTGTAAAATTATTAGCTGGGAGGTGACAGATGAAATATCTTTGGTGCTAAACCACCCTAGCACTAAACCTGATATACATTGTGCAACATCAAGGCATGTATGTATATGCAACATCTGCCACAACAATCAACACAGTTTCCTGCCATCAACCAGTCAAGTGCCCCTGCTGACTTCAACTCTCGCAGTGGTGCAGTTGGAAGGACAGAATCCTGAGTACACACCCAAACTGCAACCAGGTTGGGTATCCTGTCAAGACTACATACAATGGCAATTGTTACCAACATGCAGAATGCAATCGAATGGAAATACAATTACATAGCAAATAACAGAATATCTTGTATCAAAATGCTGCTTTATGTTTGGGTAATCCCGCAGTCTGTACCAAGCCACGTCATTTTCCAACTACACCAACCTCTATGTATCACACACCAAAATACATTTGAAGCAAGCACAGTTCACACTGACAAATATTTTTTTGAATAGGTGACAACACTAAAAATGAATACAGTATACAGTATATTCAGCAGTATATTAGAACACTCCAAAAATGTACGAAAATAAGTGAATTGCTGAAAAGTGTACACACACAAACACACACAAATACAGTATGTACATACACAGTTAATGACAAACCTAACACAACTATGTTTTATCAATTGTATTAAGGCACAGTTCTCAACAAGATGTGAAATTATACACTATACATACACTGCTTATTAACACTGTACAAGACAATTACGGCATAACATAGGCCTCTACAAATGTTAGCCTCGTGTTTCTAAAAAAAAAATCATGTACACTTCAGGAAAAAGCAATACTGTATCTATTCGCAAAAAAAAATTACTTTTTTTATGTTAAAAGGCAAAATATACATGTACTTTAAGTGGTATACTTAACTTGCATAATCAAGAGTTGAGCAACAGACACAGTACCACACAGGCAGTCAGAGCCAGAAAGAACTACTTGTAAAGACTGAGACAGCAGGAGTACAACCAACGAATGGAAGGATAACAATTCTTCGCTGTATAATATCATGGAAGGATTGCTAAAAAATAACATTCAATAATAATAATAAAATTCTTACAGTTTTGAATATTACGAAAGGCGTTGACCTCTACGTCCTTCTAACTCTCTAAATATGCCCACAAAGAAGGGAGAGGGATGGTGGTTTGAAATGAGTTAGGAGTTAGATTTTATATATATATATTATATATATATATATATTTTTTTTTTGCAAAATATGTAACTGAAAAGTAATACATAATCTGAAAATAATAAAATTTAAAAGCGTGAACTTGTGTTTCTTTTTTCTTTGCAAAATTCAAAAACTTTATATGGATACATACTTCAGTAACCTAATGGTAATAATTATCACTACCTCCTTGCTCATTCATGAATAATTTTATTAATTACCTACATTCACCTCCACTTAGTGTTATCCAAAACTAGAGATTTTTCCTCTTGCCATTTTTATGGGGTTAATTAGCCAGGTGACTTCATATAGTCTGAAACTGGTCAGCATGTCACTGTTAAAACTAAACAAATTAAAAAAACAAAGGCATAAGTCACCAAGATCAAAATACTGTACTGTGCAGTATTTGAATTAACATGTTGACAGTAAAGACACAGCAAGACGTATGTCTTAAAAAAATTGAAATTTTAGCATTCTCAAACAGAAGTTTTCATAAATAAAATTAATTCACCTAGGTAACAAATACAGTATGGTTGCACTTCTGCCCAGATAAGCATGGATTCAGGTGAAATGTTGCAGTAATACCTAATGTTTATCAGTTTCTCACCACTAATAGCTGTTCAGGATGCTGTTACACATTTCTGGCTTTACATTACAGGAAGACCCAAATTTTACGAGACCTCGTGGTGCCCGGGAATGACCTTGTAAAATATCTGCATCGTAAAATACAGTACTCGTAAAATTGGGGCTCTACTAGTACATATATAGTCCATAAAACATTTTCAACATTGTGAGACGCAAGTTCTTTTTATCCTACAACTGTTGAACAATAATTAATAATACAGGACAATCCCAATTTTACAAGTTCTGATTTTATGACTACTAAATGATTCATGGCTATGTACTTTAAAAAAATTATGAAAATTAATTTTGAACAAAAAATTTAAACAAGACAAAATGCAATGAAATCTCCAAGAAAAATGTTACAAAAATGATGAAACCAATTAAATTAGATACACAGGTAGACAATACGTTACCGTAGTTAGATCAAATATGGACAGTCTCGTGTGTTTCAAAGGTACTTGGGTTTACGACAATTTAACGAATACTGTACTTACATTTCTCGAATACAGTGAACCCTCAATAACTCTGACTAAAAGGGGTAATAACCTGCCCAAGTTACTATTTGTTCATGTCATTGAGGAGTATCGAGGGTAGAAGGGTAATCAGTCAACCACAAGAAACGTGAAGAAATTGGAACGCTATCACTTCTACAAGCAAAAGAGGTGGCATCATATATTCAATTCACCAGGTATGGGAGGGGGAAGGGGGAAATTATCACTGTAACATTAAGGCCAATAGAAAATGTCAAACTGGAACAAGTAGATTCTTTTATATTTGCTTACTTTTACGCAACTGATTGCCAGTCTTTCTTTATTTCTGTGCCAGAAGATGGCACCACTGTCCCTTCTATCACACAAAAGCTCTCTCCCTTTCTTGCCTTCGGGAACAGAAGTAGTCAAGGTCAACCAGTGCAGTCTGTACACAACAGCAATATAAACACAGCATATGGTCACATGTGTCTCACGAAATGTTTACACTGAAAAATACTTACAGTAGGCCTACCTCAAACATATCACAGTGTGGCGGCAGCAGTCACCTGCTGGCCTGACAGTTAACCTCTGCTACAGTATGCCGAAGAAACAAAAATAAATGTCCTTTATACAAGAGAAAATATGGTATCGTAATTCACAATCCTCCTTAGTCACTACACAGAAATTACAATGGAAACACATTCTAAAACAACAAATTTAATAAAATTTAATTTTATATACTAACTGAATTATGAAACTTGTAATTTACTGCCTAATTCTTACAAAAATTGTCACAATAAAAAGTAATAAAACTCTCATGTTCTACAAAGTTAAATGGGAGTAAAACTACAAAAAGGTACAAAAATATTAAAATAAAACACTTAACGACCATGAATGACTACACATCTAACAAAGTGTCGAAATTATGTAATTAAATGTGTTTAGCTAATTTGTCAACTGCAACTACCAACTCTATATCTCACACAACAACCTACCAAATCTACAGGGTGTCCCTGAATAACGTTTACAACCTGCTGTAGCGTTGTAGAGGACGTTGAGACGAGTAAAATGATATAGGACACTTAGGGTCACAGAGGCTGACAAATGCCTGAAAAGTGATGCACAAGATTGTGATCTGTACTGAAGTACACATTTTGTTCTGACGTAGCAACAACGCACACTTTGCGAAGTCTACCAGCA
>PNEQ01112194.1:0-27651 GCA_003012365.1 Medauroidea extradentata
TGTTCAGATACAATGTATACATGTGTACAAATATATGTATGTATAGGGATAGGATATATATGTATGTGTATGCAAATGTTTCTTGTAGAATTTTGCTTTGTATTCATATGTATATACATTTATATGTAAGTATATACATATATTACTATTGACAACTCCCATTCTGGTATGTACCAGAATAAAGAGGAGGCTAATAAATTAAATAAATTAAAATAAAAAACTATTTTGCACTATTTTTCCTGTGTTGGTAGAATATAAACAAAACAATTTTTATGTACACGCGAATGTTTCTGAACAAACTAGATTACAAATACGAAGCATTTTGAAATAAATAGTGTTTTAGCTGAACAAAAGATGCTGATCGTGCGTCATGTAACTTTACATCTGGATCACGGCCGTAGAAGAACAGGTCTGGAAATTCGCCTGGAAACTTGACCCCCTTGTTGTTTGGCTGCAGTTCACCAAGTTACCGAGAATATTGTGTTTTATTGGCGCTTCAGTTAGGGCGATCGGACTTAACTCCGCCCACTTCCTTTCAATTTATCAAAACGTATTTTTTATCAATTTACGAAATGCTTCCTTCGCTCACAAATGTAAGAAGAGGCTCCAGCAATCTTTATTTACTTTATAAATTTAACAATGGAAAAAAGTGGGCGGAGTTTGAGTCCGACCACCCTAACATCAGCGCCAATAAAACACAACATTCTCGGTAACTTGGTGAACTACAGCCAAACAACAAGGAATCAAGCAAAATACATTGGTAGATAGGCGAGTGTCCAGATATGTTCTTCTACGGCCGTGCCCCTGTGCACTGGCCTTTATACATGGCATGGAGGTAAGATACATGGTAAATCTTTGTTTGTGTTGTTGGTGTTGTTTAAGATCTAATTGTAGTTGGAAAATACTTATTACTTTCGAAATTGCAATTAAATCTGCAACTACAGTAATGGCAAATTAAGATTGATGGTGTATAAAATTCTGTCAATATGCATTCTATTCTGTAGTTTAGGTTAAAGTGGCACTAATTTACCCAGAAGAAAAGTTATGTCACAAAATACAAAAATTCAAGATGGCGACTATTTCTCACTCTTAAGAGGGCGTAGTACATAATTCAACTCTAAAAGCATTAACCTATAACTATAGGTTCCTTGAAGCCAATTTGCGAAAGTTAAACAATAGCAATCTTAGACAATCGTTTTAGCCAAAGTTTTAAACAAAACTGTTTTTAGTGTTAAGAACTTCTGAGGCACAATCTCTGACGCCGTAACATCGTGCATTTAACTGCGGCGCAAGAGATTACGCGTAACGAATTAATAATTCTGGATAAATATTTACTCATAAAGTTGGCAAATACCTTTATCTAGGATTGTCATTGAGTATTATATCCATACTGGCTTCGAAAAAGCAGAGGAAGCAATTGATGATTTCAGCGTTTATTTATCTACCACGCACTCTTAAATGAAATTTTTCTGGTAAACTAAGGACCGTACAACTTTTTAGCAAAGCGTATTTCTACGTAGTTTTACAACATGTTCACTTGGCACAGTCAGTATAAGGTGTTGGTACCGTGAAGAAAGAAGGGCTGTAGTGAAGGCGGAATGCGACGATGCCAAGTCGCTGCCAGCCCTGTGCGAGTGTAAATAAACGGCGTGCATGCTCTCGACGCGAGCAGACCTGCGGTTTTCGTGGGAAACATTAAAAGTTGTTTAAATGAAAACACAGAGCCGAGGCAGGAGGGGCGTCAGTGGGTCTTTGTCCGTACAAGTTGCAGGTTCATGTCACTCTGAGGTCGGCGTGTTTTACGACCTGGGCGGCCACAGCGGCTGTCTTTGAGAGAGGCTATAAGTGAGAGCTCACACAAACACACAGAGGCACTGCACACAAACACTGGAGGGGGGTTTATTGCTCGGCCTAAGACTTGCGGGTGGTGGTCCCTGCCCGTGCAACAATAAAACATGTTCCCCACGTGTCTGTTCTGGACAATGTCTGCACCTTGCCTTGTTCTCTCAGCCGTCAACTACACTCCTGTGATTAGCCCAGTCATTACGCCCTCATTCAACAACTCGCTCTGCTGTACGATATACACGACTAACATTGGCATAAGGCCAAGATATACGAAATTACTTAATAACTACTTTTTAAAAGATTTCTTTTCATACACACACATACACACCTTATAGGCAGAGACACAGGAAAATCGCAGGAATAGTTGACTGTTTGCTAGGCTCCAACGTGATGTATATAACACTGAATGTTTCGTATCAACATTGGCTATCGTTTATTTGTAGCATTTTCTCTCTACAACATGCCCAGTTAGAACTGCACAGCTTGGACACACAACGTGTGTGATTTGTCCCAAAACTGTTCACACGTGTCACGCTTAATATGATACCGTTTATTGGAGACTATTTGAAATATTTTCGCGACTTTCCAGTGTCTCTACTGATAGGTAGAGGCACGATTATTTCGCGTATTGATTTTACGTCAGGTTGAACGTCAATAACGTATACTTCACTCCTCCTTCTGTGATTAGACGAGAGCGGTTGTAACACACATTTGACGACTGCAAGCCAGTTATAAATAAGGAAACAAGTCATGGAGATAATATCACGTGCTACACGTATGTACTGATAGAAGCCAATGGATATTCTAATGCACAGCCTATAGTCACACAGGTTGCTGCAAAATAGCACAGCAATATTACGCAGAAGCGACCCTCATATGTCTATAAAAAAACACGAACATAGGTTCAAAAATGCACCAATTGTATTCTAGCTTTCACAGGACATGATATTACACTGCGAGCTGTGTCATGTTGTCATATTACTGTAGAATGTCACTGGCAGAAACATAGGCAGTGGCGTATCGTGGCCGTGTTCCAAAGCATGCGGTGACTATACACAACACTAACACTGAGTTGGCTGTGGAACATTAGACTGGTAGTAGCAGGTAAACTCTTCTTCCAGTAGCATATCAGAGACCGTGTCCGTGAACAATAAGGGAACAGTGTCAGTAATCAGTTAAATATTTCAACGTCAGTAAATAGATAACATCGGAACGTTAAATCAGTAAACATTACTGCAATGTGTGTTGTCTAACAACTACATCTCTGGCATATCTGTGATATCATTCTTGCGATAAACAATCGTGTTTATTTTGTTCGTTGTGTAAGTTGTATTTACTTAAAAAATATAATTGGTAAATTTTTAGCATACTGATGCATCTAGCACAACTTACGACTGATATAATTTTCTTAGTTTTTTTCACACTGCAGCTTAAACATTGTGTGTATTTAAGGTTTGGGAAGCTGTATCTATTACTTATACATACATAGCAAGGTACGAGTCAACCTCTAAACATTATTTAGGCGTTGCAAACTACACTACGAATGTTTCAGTAACTATAAACAGACGTTAAATAAAAGAATATAAATTAATATATACCCACTTCGGCCCTTATATCTTACAAAATACTTGGAACTTAAACTTTTGAATATCCGCCAAAAATATTGGTTTACTGACAACACTGATGCTTGAAGCGCCAGTAAACGAATGTAGCCTCGCACAGGGTATCGTCATCAACCGACCATCAGTGACTATCAGTGCCGTCAGCAATTTCGGAACTATAGCTGACATTACTGAAAACACCGGCCAGCGAAATCAGTGAATAACGGAAGGCGGCCATTGTATATGACCGGTAGGCAAACTTGAGTCCACGTGCTCAAAGTGTACAGTCGAAGCTTATATTGTTGGAACACAATCACGATACGCCACTGATACCAGGGGAGTCGTATTTGATAGGACGTCACGCACTGCACGATGTTTCATTACATAGTTACATGGCCCAGCTAGCATGCTATGTACTATACGTTATGTAGTACAGTAACTATGAATTGTCGCATCCATGTTCATATCACTTTTCTGTTACTCTAAGCGTGATGATTCTACTTTGCAATCTCGCAGCATTTTATATTTATTACATCTGTGAATTTTAAAAATATTTTTAAAAGCAAGGCACTCGAATTAACTAGGATTTCTCGGCCATGTGATGACAAAGATCTTGCCTACTGTAGAAGCTGTATCAGACTGCTGGCTCAATGCATAGAAGGTTTGATATTGTGTCTAGCACAGTACTGTACTCCGTGGATGTGCACAGCGTACATGCAGGATCGTCTTAGTGTGGATTGCCATTGCAGATATTATTGTCAACTACATACCAGACGAGTAGTATTTAATTGTGCGGTAGGCATTGCCTGACGTATAATTGCACAGTTATATGATCCAAGCCTCGTGCTAAGTCATAAGACCTATAATACAGCAACGGCATATTTCCGAGCCTAAGTTCTTCTGACATTTCGTGTTCCTCTACATAAGAAAATTGTTTTCCTAATTATTTTGACGTGCAATTTTGCAACATCCTGTATAAAGATTCGTAGAAACAATAGTTTTGAGCGAAAGTTGTAATATATGTTTATTTAATGAATACATTGCTTGTAATATATAAAACGAAAAACTTGGAGTGCATACGATAGATAATAGTAAAGATCGCAGAGAGTAATTGTTTGAGAAAACTTACACTACAGTTCGTATAATTTACATGCTAATAAAACTGTTAGTGGGTTAGTTAAAATATTCGTTCACCAATTACTACCTACTGCGTGCCCCTCACGTGTTTTGTTTTAAATCTTACAAGTATATTCATAGGAAAAATTATTCTGTACTCCTTAGTCTGTTTTAAAAACGAGGTATATGAAATCTTTTAAAAGTTAATATTACTATACATACATGAATTTGTTCAGAAACTTTCACGGGCGCAAGAGAACTCACTGATAGTTCTATTGCAGTTGGACGAATAGTCTAGGAGTACACACACACGCGCGTGTGTATATATATGTATGTATGTGTGTGTGCATATACCTATGTGATACCAGGACGGTGAAATAGTAGTAATCGCAAATGATTGCGACACGACAGTTTTCAAGCTCAGTATGAAGGCTCCTTAAGATTTAGTGGACGTTCGCTTTTTTTCTTTCACGTTCGAGGCACGGAGACGTGGAAGGTGGAAGGCGATAGACCAGTAGAATACAACACGTCTGGCCAACCCCTCGTCGCTTCTAGGCGGGAAGGACTAACCCAGCTGCTGTGTTTTCATACGCAATGTTTTTGGGCAAGCGATGAACCTGTTATCTTATTTGTGGAAAGTATGTGGCAAAGTCAATGCAAGGTTTATATGATTTGCTTCTCCGATTACAATTTACATTTTCTTAGCTACAGCAACGTGAAAAATCATTTTTAGCACTTTCGAGGAGCTTGAAAATCATATTTCTTAATTAACGGACTGTGTTTTTAAAATCACAGGGACACAGTTTGAAGTGTGTCTTCTTTTCGTAGATAAATTCATTAGGAACATTTGTAACAGTTATACATGGGAAAATACTTTCCGTACCACACTACATCACATCTCACGCGCCAGACATACTAACTATTAAGTGTGTTTAACTGGTTTAAAATCTCAGTGTTATATTTTCACGCAACAGTGTTAGTTTTGCAGACGATACTTGTGAGTTCAGTTTTCTGCTACAACACAATTTCATATTGCGTAGTTTTCTCATGACGGAGCATCAAAGTAAAAATTTGCATTCTACGCTGTCTTGTAGTAAAAACAAGTTGATTTACTGAAATGTAATAATTTACAGTGAAATAACATGTCATAGGCTACGTGACCTAAAATGTGTAAACCCACAATGTAATATTTTGAATCTTTAGAAAACCGAAAAATTACAGGAAATATGTTGCAAATTTTTTAAAAATACACAAGTTGTTCACTGTGGAGAATTGTTGAAAGTTAGCCTATAATTGTCTTGCGAAGATTCTGCATGACAAATTAATGAAAGATTCTGTTGTTATTTATATCAAGCAGTTTATCAAGAATATATCCTATGCTTTGTCGAAGTAACAAATTTGATAATATAATTGAAAAAAAAAAAATGATATGGCTCAAAAACTGAAAATACAATACAATTGTTTAACACTTCTTAAGATATGAAATGAAAGTATTTAATTAAACCCTTAAAGAAACCCACCTACGCACACGACCTGCTAAGTTCTACTGGGAGCCGTCGCATTGAACAACGCACTTGAAGATCTTGTGTATACGACATCGTGTATGTTAATGCTTAGGTTTAGAATTGTAAACCCACATTGTAGTCATTTTTGAGCGACGAAAATGTGCTCAAAATATGGAACAAATAAGGAATAAACAAATATCACATTTAACACAAATTAAATAACTTGTAAAGAATGTGTTGTAACCGTTGCATTTAGCAAAATATTTAACATGTATAATGTAAGTAAGATATGTTTAATTCCCGCCATGTTACAATCCTGAACAATATAACAGGCGTTCATGAAGATCCTGGAGATGCAACACCTTGTCACATGACTGCAGCTCGTACTACAAGCGTGGCACATATGCCCTTGTTGCTCTCACAGCTCGTCCTGGGAGTCTGCAGGCCTGTGACAACCATTCTGTTTTCACAGCACCCAAGAAATTACACATTTTACTAGAATACAAACATCTCAAACTACCCTACAAAAATATGCGTCCCCTCCCTCCCACCCTGCTGGCCAGACGCCTTTATGTATTGGGGTGGGGGTGAGGGGCTGTTCCTAGAAAGGCACGGTGTGTGTTTTGGAAAACATTGGCGCAGAGAGAGAGTGAGACAGAGAGAGAGAGAGAGAGAGAGAGAGAGAGAAGACCGCACACACACGGGTGCTAATTGTAGTACACACGGAGTGTATCCATCCATACATTCCTCCTAGCACATACTGCTTGTCCGCTGCTACCTCTATGGCGACCATCCTAGCGTGCTACACACTATCCGTCATTCCGTGCATAATTCTGCGGCAATATCACTGCGACAGTATGTACAGCAACTACGCTGGTTACATATAGAACCTGTCCTACGTTTCATTGTAGTTATATTCACGCGCATGGATGGACTTAAAGCCACTGCGCATGTGAAGTACACAAGCAGGGTTGCCAATGTGATTTAAGTAGAAATACAATTCTTGTTTCCTGCTACATAATGGCTGCCGGAGACATGAAAACCCAATTAATACAACATAGTGTAACTTATTTGGGACTCACGTGTGTTTGTGAAATAGTTTTCTACAGTTATAATTTATGAATTATAACAACCAACATCATAAGCATATTTTCCTTCTTTATGTACCGAAGGTTGTAAGTAAATAGAGATAGTGTGTACGCAACATAGAAGTTCTGCTACGTAATTCTGGTATAAAATCGCTATCGATGTTTACGAACAGAAAAAAGTAACTGAGTAGAATATTAAGGACAGTGTGTACCTGGCCTAAGCTTGCCAACATTCAAGAAAGTAGGTCTTCGTAACTGGAATAGGGAAAACTAATCCCTATTTGAAGATAGCTGAAGTTTCCCTCCTTAACTGAACAAATTATGTAGCGGCAAATAAATCTGACAATTTAATAACAACGAATTTAAATAATGCATCTATAACAACGCATGTCATTAACAAATAATTCGTTTTATTTAGTTTGTTGGAAAGTTAAATGTAATAACAAAAAGTATATCTCGGTGGCAATTTTTACACTTCTGTCCCTCTTAATCAAACAACGTTGATGCGCCATGACAGTCTGCAAGTCAAGTTCCCACGTGGCGAGGCAGATTGTGTATGTATTTGATTGGACAACGTTGCGTTCAATGTAGTTTTACATTGCCGAACCACAAGTGTTGCCTTGCAGCAGCTTTAGTACGTAAATACGCAATCCACCAGGCAGCATACAATAACCGTTCACAAACGAAAACAACCAAAACTATTACTTTAAAAATTCCGTATTCTGACATTGGTAATAAAGAGGCGTGAATTGTAGGCAACTTCGGGCTTTTCCGATGAAAGTAAGGTTGTCGTAGTTAAACATGGCAGTTAGGACTGTCTTACTGCATGCTCTCTGGACACAAGTGAGTGTAGAGTTAGCATACGTATATAATGTCGAGTAGACAGAAGTTTATCACAGCAGCTGATGTCCGGCCATTATCGATAATCGCGGTCGTAAATGACGTCACAGACACATAAACACAGAGATAACACTGGCCAAGTTTCTGCACTGCTCGATGTCCGAGATGCCATCTATTGCCTGGGCGTCCACTTCCCGAGTACAAGACAGAGAGAGAGAGAGAGGGAGAGAGAGAGAGAGAGAGAGGGGGGGAGAGAGAGAGAGAGAGAGAGAGTACTGAGATACCCTCAACTAATATATCTACAGTCTGCTTCTGTTGCAAGTATATATGCATACAGGCTGTTCACAGCTAAGTCAGCACTTTGTAAGCCTTGTATATCAGCCAGTTGGGAATATTACATCACTTGTTTATTAATTAACGCAGTTTATAGACTCCACCGCTGTGAAAGTTGTGTCCAAGGTCAACAAGGTCTAAACTACGTATGACCTTACACAGTAATGATGCCGTTTGTGGTTGAAACCACTACATTTAATAGTTTATTTCCACTACCAAGAAGATTGGCAGTTCCTATGTCTAATTGAAGACATTAGTGATGGAGTCACAGTCATGGTAATATAATCAGTTCATTGCAACAATTAACAGTTGTAATTTTGTTAATGCCAAATAGCGTAGTCCACAGTGAAACTTGTTTCTATACACGTAACAAGGACATTAATAAGTGGTCAGTTTAGCGTGAACAGACAATACAAGAAGTGAATCCTCTCAGCCAGTAGCGGATCGTTTTATTACCGTTGCTTGTGACTACATTTCCCACTTGTGATAGTTTTTTAACTCTCATAGTTTTCCCATTGTGACATGACAAAGTCAGAATTTACGAGTTATGGGGACGTGACATAACAAAAACGAAGTGCCTTGTTCTAAAGAAATAACTTACACTGAAATTATATATTATGGGCAATATGCTAATATATTTAAAAACACACAATGAGATTCATTTGTGCTTCTTAAAAAATTCTGAAAATGATGACAATTTACTTCATTTACGGCAATTTAAAAAAAAATATTATTCTGTCTTCTTAAATATTTTAACATATTGCCCATATTATCTTATTTCAGTGTAAATTATTTCATTCTAGTGAGACACTTTTTCGTTCTTCATATGTTCTCGTAACTTGCGAATTCTGACTTCGGCATGCTGCTATGGAACAACTGGGAGAGCTTAAATGTTGTGACAAGCAACGTCTATAAGACGAACACTGTGTCATGGAAACATAAAATTATGAATTTTCGCCGCGTGAAGACAATTAACGAGCGCCGTGTTTAGTTATAATAACGGTATTTGTTCAGTATAATGTTCCTGCATTCATTGTTGTTCTGTTGTAGATCTCTGCTACCTAGCAACATTCACTTGCAACAACGTACGCCCATGACAATTGTTCAGTTTATAAAACTAACCCATTGTTCTGTTCATTTCTTCTACATGAACTACTCTCATTTCCGTTACTGACAAATATTTAAATAAAATATTACAATACTGTAACATTGATATTTACTGAATTTATGTTTCAATTTATTGGTCAGTGTTGCCTGATAAAATATTACTTGCGAAACACTATTCCTGTAGCACCCATAACAAATGAAGTATTCTAATAGCTTCTTCAAGTTCAATTTACTTCTAATATCCCCGTTTCTACACAGGTTAGGCTCTGAGTACAGGCACACTCACTGCGAAGTGTACTGAGTGTGGTGTGGTGTAGTAGGTTGTTGTGCTAAGATACTGGAGATGTAAACAAGGCATGTGATGTGCACAGTTGCTGAGATGGTGTGTGTGAAACATACGTAGACCAACTTCTCAACACTGCTACTGTAGAAAGAAAACTTTACACACAAAACATTGAATATGAATAAAATAAATATTGCAATTTAAAATAATCAGTGTAATTGCTGAGGAAATACTGACTGGTTACTCAAAGATCAACAACATTACACTAAAGACAAAATATCATTAAAATTACTTTACACCTTGATAACATCAAATAAAGTTCTCAGGGTTTAATATGTCACTAAGCAAAAGATTTGCAAAATTAAACTTCCGGCTGCTCTAATATAGATATACACAAACTCAGGACCTCTAGGTCCAGGGAAGGTTAACACTCACGAATCTAGGAAACTAGAAAAAATTATATTATTAATATCTCAGTTTAAATTTAAAAAAAAATGTTTTCAACCATCTTACTCGTTTAAAATCAAAATAGTTAACTTCAGTCTAGGTTATTTAGCTATCAGAACAGAAAGTTTCGTCAGGCACAAACGAAAAGACTTTAATAGCTGTACTTAGCTGTATCCAAAATGGCTAAGTAAAATCCTCTCCATTTTCTTGAAGTTCACACAAAATTACTTATTCTTATTTTGCCCTACAGCTCGGCCCTCTTCTTTCACGACCGGCTGGCCTAGCAATTTATCTACAAATTGGTGGCAATAAATAAATCCTGTCAATTAGGATGGGCCCATTATATTTAAGATTTACATGGGCATCAAAATTACGCACATACGCCTTCTTTAAACACGCACCAAAAATCTCCTGAGTTCAAATAGGCTTCAGCAAGGACTCCAAAAAGCACTTCCTTCAAAAATACAAAAATTGTTGAAAAAATTTTTATAGGTAACATGTAAATAACATTACCGTGAAAATATTCATTAAATATAAATTAAAGACAAATTTAGATTAGAAATGTAATACATAAACAGTAATTATAAAGTTGAATATCATTAATTAGTATAATTGCACGACTCGTGGTTGGCGTAGAACCATCCTAACATATCTTATTATGCTTAAGTCGGGGCCGTTAAAATTACGTTAATACATTCAAAATGGTTTTAGAACTCATTAATCATCATGAAAATAAATTTAAAATGGTTCAAAACTATTTCTCTGACATTCAAAACAAAATAAAATTACCGTCAATATTATTACTATTATTACATATACTCCATGTGCCACAGTACACAATAGTATATTTCATATTGCACTTTTAGTTCATTTATTTACCGCGGAAAACTTCATCTTGACGAAGTGTTTAGCATCATTATAAAATGTATGGGTTCTTCGTTCGCAAAAACATGTGTACTGTGATGTTTGTCTGAGAATGGCGATAATAATTGCACCAGTTTACACGAGGTTTGCAGGCAGTGTAGCATGTGGCAAGCTGTACAGTAGCAGAGAACAACAGTTGCAGGACGGGATGCATACACAGTGTCTGGCAGGCGACAACATTCAACCACTACACTATATAACCTGTGAAGGTACTGCACTGTACTGTACTATCCCAGCAGCAAGTGTTGCCAACTGTACAAAACTTTCCCAGGCAAAAAAGACCTTTATCGAAAACCACTGCAATACAGTCAAAACAGTTCACGCCAAATTTGAACTGCTTTAATAATATTTGTACGGGATATGGTTTGTTTTATAGACAACCATTGTGACTATTTTTACTGATGTGAACATTTTCTAGCGTTCATAGTTACTGAATAATGGCATATTAAAGCCCAAATTAGTATAAAACGGTTTATACATGGAATGAAAACCAATTAACTTGCAGAAATCAAATAACTGACACTGAAGAACAATGTCATGGGCTACGTCGAGACATATATAAAAACCCTCATTGACATTTTTTGTGTTTGAAAAATACATAAAATTGAGAAATTTTTATTTCAAATTCAACAATTACTTAAAGATACAAAAAGTATTCAAATGTCATTTTTATGCATATCATGATGTAGCCCACGAATCTGTTATTCCGTGTGAATTACAGTATTTCATTTCCCTAAGATAATTGGTTTTTCTTTCTCGTACTGAACCATTTTATGCACATTTGTGCCTTGGCTTGCCATTATACAAAAAGTATGAAATCTAGAAAGTTGTCATGAATGTAAAAATAGTCTCAATATAGGTCTGTAAAACAAACCTTATCTCGTACAAATATAAAAATCATCAAAACAATTATCATTTTGCAAGGAGCCCCCCCCCCTTCCTTTACCTAATGTAAGTTGTTAGATGCAATCAATATAAGTCAGGCGACATGTGTTGTTAAAGCCTAGTTAACAACAAGGAAGTTATTGTAGATACATTAGAGACGAGACCAAAGACTCAGACGGGAAGAAAGTGTACGGGAAGCAGCCATGACCTGTACTTAGAGGTGTAATTAATCAAAATTATTTTGTTGCCAGTTTTTTTATTATCTTACTAGAAACTGAGTGGACAGAATGCCATGAGCCCTCGTGACTACATGTTTGAAAAACCAAGAAATTACAAATCTAATATGTTCGTGTAACAGGTACGACTAAATAGTTATTTTACAAGCTAAGATGTCATTTAGAGAGTTCTCTAAGGTTGGCAGTTCCGTAGAATCGACTTGGGTTTACTAAACAGAAATAAATGAGGTTGTATGTATAATGCTGTATTGCAACTGTGTCACTGTATAGTAGTCGCGGGGACTCGAGGTATGTAGCTAAGAATACAGTACTTGGACACAACGCAAGAAACATAACAGTGTAGCTGAAGTGTTATATCTAGCGCTGTTATATTCTTTGCAAATACTGTTCTGAGACAGCTTAATAGTTTAATAGTACCGTGTTTCAAATATTCTTCGATTACTTTCTTGCTTCATAATACAGCTGGACTATATGTTTGTAGCATATAATATAAATAACATAAATAAAAAAAATAAAAAATCAGGCTATCCTAGCATTTTCATCTAGTTCATAAATTAAAATCTTTGAATTTACTTAAAGAACTGGTTCGTTAAACTGCTGGGTAAATTTTGTTATCATTACATCACATCAACTTGTACAGAACAAATAAGATATCGACACTTTTCAAACCGTTAAAGGTAATAATATTAATACGAGGGAGCCAAGTTTCAATAACGCCCACAAGACATTTATTCAAGTAACTGACAACTGAACTATTGTTGACAAATTTACTTCCATACGTGTATTACTAAAAATATTAAGGAACAAAAATGGTCAGACTTTTAAGTGCAGTAACCCGGCGTTAGTTTGACCCTGTGAGATAACTTTACGACACTTCATATATTAGTTTTTAGGGTCGGTTTTTGAATAAGTAAATAACCGAATCTGCGTGTTCAAAAACTGAGGAGTTTTTGTGGGAAACTATATGTATCAGGATATCACATTTTGAGGTTATCCATTGAACAAATTATACGCCCTGTTGTTAATACCGTAGGAAGTGTAATAAGTTCCAATACTACATTGTTCAGTTCAAACAAACGTTCATAGAATACACTTGGTGTGACTTTATAACTGTTGCCGTGCAGAATGATACAAGTGCCATCTGAAGTAACATTACTAAATGTTTTCTGTAACAGTTTCTTTCACGTATACAATCCTGTAAATAAATATAACAAAGCGTTAGAATTATAAAATTATATTTTTCAGGTTTTTTTTTTTTCGTGAAAAACTTACTATTTAGCACCTTCATCGTTTCCCACAAACATTCCTCTAGTATAGTTAAAAGTGAAACATGTTTTAACCAAATTATACTTTTGAAAACCACCACGAGTGAGCCAGAGTTGCGGAGAGGGTTCGAAGTTGCTCTTCTAGCGTAATGTTGGTTCTGTGCTCTCTGCTTCGCTTATTGAAGGATACATATACGCGTATTAACACTCCGCAGCTGTCGCCATCTTTATTTGTATATTTTTTAATGAAAAATATGAAACGATCATCATCGAAGTTCAACTGTTAACGTTCATTAAGGTGGTAATCAGTCAATTTTTTCTTCTCAGAATTTCAAATAAGCTGCAAATAAAATAAGTCAGTATGACGAATAATGTGAAAGCAAAAATCGTAACAATTTAAATAAATTTTATATTTGTGCGAGATATGATTTGTTTTGTAGACACACACTGTGACTGTATTTACTTTATCCTTTTTTTGTATAATAGCACGTTAAAGGCCACATTTGCATAAAACGATTGAAGAGGTAAAGGAAAACCAACTCGCCTAAACGAAATAATTCATACTGAAGAACAGCATAATAGGGTAGACAAAATACGTACACAAACCACATTAAGTGTTGTACATTCTGAGACATTACTGAATTTGTTGAAAAAAAAAAAAGTTGCCAATTCTGTGGTGTTTGGGTTAACTGGTATAAGAAAAAAATAGGTGCTTTGGGTGAATCTAAAAATAAATATTGAAGGGAATATACAAACATCCAACTTGAAATTCCTACTTTATCATAACCATTATAGTTATTATAGCCTTTTACCAAGAACTAGAAAATAACATGTAGAATGTGATCCAATACTTAACACAATGTTCTCGTTTTCCAGTTATACCACTTTACCCGGACACCACAGAACTATCTAAAATATTATATTTATAACACTCATCTTGACTGAGCCCGTGGCAATGTTCCTGAGTGTGAATTGTTTCATTTATGTGAGTTGGTTTTCCTTTCTTGTACAAACAGTTTTACGCAAATTTCGATTTAAGACACGCCATTATACAACTGTGACAGCTAAAGAATTCAACTGTAGTAAAATAATCCAGCCACAATGTGTGTGTACAAAACAACCCACGTCTCGTACAATTATATACATAATTAAAGCACTTAATTGAAGTGGAACCACGCCTGAGTAGCGGGCGGCAGGCGGTGTGTGGACTAGCAGTGGGGCAGACACCCCTGTACGCCGGCACGTGTGTGTATATATGTGTATATATGTGCGTGTGTGTGTATTCTAGGCTCAGCAGTAAATCACAGCCACAAGTTCCTCACCGCTTGTTTATTGGGAACATTTAATGACTGGTGGTGTTAGTGGTATTAGTACAACGCACACCCTTCACACAGCCCACACAGGGGTACCAACACTATCACTGTACACTTACAAAGACTTCCTCTGAACACGAACTGCGCGGATGTTCTTAGTAACGATGAGAAGGTTTGGTGAGCGTCTGGAATGTCAGATAAGCGAGCGAACACTAAGGGTGATATGTACACGCACTTCTAGTGCCGCATCGCCTCTACGTGCCAACGAGCGAAGGTTCGGGGTTCAATCCCCGGCTCCGACAATCCTAACTTTTGTTTCCCACTGTTTCTGGAAATATTTCCCGGCGAATGCACTCATAGTCTTTCGACAAAAAAAAAAGGGGGGGGGGAGAATTCCTAATACAAAGCTATATCCGTACCCCGAGTCAAAGAAGAAAACGGGGGGGGGGGGCAAAGGCCCTCCCCGGAAAACTAATAAAAATTAGTTTTTAAGGTGCAAAACAATGCTATTGAAAATATTTCCTAAACAAACTAATTGAATATACCAGTTTAAAAACGTGTAATATTTGACAGATAAAAGGTTATAAGGAAAAGAATGTGGTGCCCCTCCCCCCTCGCTCTGGACCCAGCCTGCTCACAATTCATGTTCCTGTGTCAAGGTGTGTTGACGGTCACTTAACTCTTACATCTCCGCGGCAAGTTTATATATTTAATATTGTTGTACATCGCTGTCATGTTTACTGTGTAAGTTGACAACCTCGGCCTGCATAATATGTCGATGTACGATCAAGCACAACAAACAGTCCTCACCCCGGGGACTGGAAAGGGGGGGGGGGAGCGACGCTCCCTGCTCAAATTTAATTGGTTTAGTAATTTTTATATTTGTACAAGAGATGGTTTGTTTTATAGATATATGCTGATGATATTTTTGTCAACAATGAAAATTTTCTAGCCTTTATAGTTTTTGTATAATGGCATATTAAAGTCCAAATTTCCATAAAACGTTTTTGTACAAACAAGTAAAACCAACTGACTTTCAGAAATAAAATAATTCACAATGAGGACAAGTATCACGGACTACGTCAAGATGTGTACAAAAACAGCATTAAATATACGTATTTTGTATTTTAAAAAATTGCTAAAATTAATATAAAAATTACCACTTTTTTGCAATTTTTAAAAAATTAAAATGTTAAATGCGGGTTTGTATACATGTCAATTTTCTTGGCTTAGCCCCTGACACAGTTATACACTGTGAATTATTTAATTTCTGTCAGTTAGTTGTTTTTCTTTCTTGTATAAAAACATTTAATGCAAATTTGGTCTTTAATATGCAACTATACAAAAAACTATGAAAGCTACAATGATTTCATTACAGTAAAAAACAGTCACGATGTATGTTTACAAAACAAAGCATATATCGCATAAACACGAAAACGATCAAAACCACAGAGATTATTGCGTGAACTCGCCCTCCTCGGCCAGGAATCTAACCCGGGACCCTAATATCACCGGTCAGCAAGTCTACCCACTGAGCCAAGGGTCGGGAAATTACGGTTTTATACATTTTATTAATATTTCATAGAAATGCGACGACATATGCACATGTAATATACGTTTCTTGCTTTTGTTTCGCCGATATTTAGAACACCGAGCACAGTTTGACTGCGTCGCGTCGTCACGTCCTCCACGTCTGGTTTCCGGACAAATGAACACTTTACCTGTCACATGAAATATCCAGTGTTTAGGTGCAAAATGTGCTTCAATGGTATCATTCCGTACATTCAAATCACAATGCTCCCAAGGAAGGAAGATCACTCATATATAAAACCAAGACAAACCTTGTGGACTGGACGAGTGAGTATTTCGTGTGTAAATATCACTAACAAGGTTCTCGAGTAAGGTTAGCCATACGTTGATTGAGTAGCTCTGAGATTGCGACACGAAAACAGGAATAAGTGTACATCATTATATGATATTTTAGTTCTTTTTATATATATTTAATTTTTTTGAAAAGCGTTAGGTTAGCGACAGTTTTTTTCTTTCGGAGGGGGAAGGCTGTTTAAATTTTTAAAAATATACTTTTTGAATCACAGACGTACCATAATCCTGGTCGTTAGTAGTTCAAGATATTCAAAAACAGGAATGGTATCTTTTTGCTATATGTAAATAGAAAGGGTGTGAAATAATATGTTTCTTTGCTTGTCTCGTAGTTGAACAGCACGCCTTCAGATTAATGTTTAAATGTTCTTCTACTGAGTTATTAGAGCTAAAGTGACAGTGTATCTTTAGAGTTCGAGGAGAAAAGTGTGTATTGTGTAGATGTACTTGATCTACGAACACGAGATGTAAGTTGTAACGTATCGAGCGACACCAGCGGTGATAGTGGGGCTGGAAACACTACGTATCTGCTTGTATGTTTACAATGTGCTCTGAATGACAACTGAAAGGTTTACTGTTTCACTTACTAGTGATGGTTAGAGATGGTGAAATTTCGCGAATTCAATGACCTGCATGTTAGAACCAAATATCCTATGCATACTCCACGCCCTGTATATTCGTTCATTGTCTGTTGTTCCACTGAGTAGCAGCTAGTGGACAAATGGTCGGGGCTGGAGTATGTACAGAATAGTGCATACTAACATGCAGGTATTTGAAGCGGCGAATTTTCACCATATCTACCCTACGTTATCGAGTAGTCTGTATTATTCTGTTATTCAACCGTGAACATCAGATATGATAGGAAATATGCTTCAGAGCTCACGTGTATTTCCGAGACATTCACTCCCCCCCCCCTCCACATTGGAAATAGTGAATGCACGATTGGAAATCATATTATTTTAATTAATTATATTTTTGTTTTAGCAGCTGTGTTTCCAATGTGTACATGTGCGAAAGGGTTATAACATCGGGAGTGTCATTTTTCTAGCACAAATACAGTCCCCGTCATAACAAATATAACCCTGGAACATTGTGACTGTTTATGGCGATTCATCTGCTCTGGTTGCTTTCAAAGAAATAACTCTCACTCCGGGGGCAATTTGCCCTTAAACATGTATCAACACAATTTTCGTTGTAAAGTTCTTCGTATTAAAAAGGCGTACTCGAAAGAACAGAGAGATTTAGTTTGAAAAGTGACGCGGCGAACCTTAAAGTAGACGTTATCTCACGTTAAGTTTCTCAGTTGTTTACATACAGTTGTCTCGACAGACGAACATCCGTGGTAAACTTATTGACTGACAGTTGCCAGTGTGAACAAGTGCTTGGTGAAGGCATAGCTAGACGTCTTGCTTACAAAACTAAACACAACTTGTTACAAAACTAACGTGGGCGGGTTTAAATATAAACCTTGTGCAATACTTCCTTACGTTTTAACTTGGACAGAAGGTTTTTTAAATAGGGCAAGTTTGCTTACATCCACGACACATCGCGGTAACTTTTTTTTGGCAACATTTACACTCTTTCTTCTTATGAATAACAGTAACCCTTCACCAAGTAACTTTACAAAACTGTTGAGCAAGTTGACATTTTTATTAAATACAAATTTAAAACTACATAATAGAAGTAAAATATTAGTAACAAAACCTGGCAAAGTTTTTATGTGGCAATGTTCTTCCAGAAAGTATCTTTAAGGCGCGGTTACAGTCGCCATATTGAATTTTATTATTTTCCGTTTTTTTTTTAATTCTGAGAAGAAAAATGTTAAATCGGCGACTATACCACAAATTATATTTACCTCGAGCTACAATACAAGTCTGACAATAGAGCTAGTAATGTATAGTTAGATCGCAACTTGTCGGGCAAATTATGAATATAAAAAAATTTTGGCACACAAATTGCGGGGCAATTGTATGTTAACAGCTAAATCTGTAGGTCTGTACTGTAGCGAAATGTAAATTGAATTTGAGGTATAATCGCATATTTAGCATTTTTCTTCTCAGAAAGCCAAAAAAAGCGAAAAATAATAAAGTTCAATATGGCGACTGAAACCGAGCCTTAAAGGCCGATTCACAATGAAGTTAAAATGGAGATTCTTACGTTATCTTTACGTTACAGCTGAGTTGAGATACAGGTCACGCTGCAGTGTTTTCACATTGAATTATCAGCGACGCGACGGTAACTTAATGTCGAAGTTGAATCAACTTCAACATAACATAAAGGTAAAGTTAAGAAGAGCCAATCAGAAGCGGAGATGTTCTTTTGTTGGCTATTGCCTACGAGATTTTATCGCGCCAAAACTACAGACGTTTCTCGTAACCTCAAACTGTGTGCTGCTCTGCTCGCTCGTGCATGTACGAGAGTGTATGAAAAGAAGTAAATTTGTCATAGTTGTGTTCTGAAGTGCAGTGAAAGCTAATTGTTCGTTATAGTAATTTTAAGTAAATAATATTTTTAATTCCTCGTAAGATTTGTTACTCGTGTGACATGGTATTTGTGAGTGCATTGCCTAACACATGTGTGGCTATGGTTGTCTAGTGAGTCGTTAGCATATACTTATAAATATTTTTTAGCTAATGTGTTGCTGAAGCGTTCGTTCAAGGACCCTACAATAAATTTAACTAAATGGTTTGCAAGTTCGCTGTTCACTGAGGTAGGTGGTGTGATATGTGTAGACAGCAAATATATTGTTAAAATATCAAACAAGTGTCTCACCAGTCTCACGAAAGACGTTAAACTAACAGTTTAGCTCTCCCATTTCATGAAATAAATAGAATCCCAACAGAATCACTCTTAAATAAAGCATGTGTAATGTGAGAATAAAAAAAAACGAGTTGGTAAGAAAGGCGTAATGTTACAACTAGGAGGGTAATTTATTACACATTTTCAACACGTAACTGAAACAGGTACTTGCGAATCATTTTCGTTACTAATTTATGTTACCACTTGTATATGTAAATATTTTGCGACTCAAATAACATCGTTAAATTTAAATATTGTAATGATTGTCAGTAGTCTTGCAGCATTTGTAACATAGCCTTGTACCTCGACTTAATTCCATAACTTCAATGTGAAACATCGGTCAAATCCGCGGTTAATTTTTCTGTAAAGTTAACGCAAAGGTAACGTAAGGAGGTCCATGTTAACTCCATTAATGTGATTCGGGCTTAATATTGTTAGATAAACTGGTAAGTAATTACTTGAAGGTATAAACTATGTGTCTGCATGGCGTACATTGCACGTGGTTATATCCAAGAACATTTAGTAAGTACGAGAAGTTTTCTAACCAGCAACCATGCAAGGCAAAGGTAACAGTGATGCGACATATTTAACTGTAATATCTGGAATGTTTCACAAGAGGTAGGAATAAATTAATAAATACTTAAGTGGATTGAATAAGATTTATGTCAAAGTTTGGAAGAAGTTTTTACTAGTGAATTAACGGTTATCTAATGTTCCGTGCCTGCTCCGCTTACGCCAAACTACTAAACTTATCCGCGATATCTTATTTTTCCAGAAGAAAACACATTTGAAACTGACCATCTATGTTCTAATAACACAGCACGTTTATTAGAAACATATTTTATACAATAGTTAACGTCTTGTTCAGACTGCTGTCTCTGGAGAAATACCAACACAAGATTCACAAAACACAAGCAGAGAAACATTCGCTTGACTTTTCACCGTACATTATTCGAATGAAATCATAGTGACCTTCTAAATGTACGTAGAAAAAAGCTACGAAAATATCAACTACGCGCATATTTAGTGAGTTTTACTGTCGGCGCGCGTATCAGTACAGCCCATATCGCTTCCCTGATGCGATACCTTGAACAAGCAAGAACGTATAATGCGAAAACTTTCCTTAATAAGAGTTACTTTGACCGTGAGCGGCTTATATTCCGTTATATAACTTCAGGAAATGTTGACAGGACTGAGGGAAGTTATTACTGACATCCCTACAAAGCCATATTTCCTGTATACACGGTGGACAAGACATCTCAGACAGTTTTGTTGGATAAATGTCATTGTTAGCGAATATTGATCAATCGCAGGAAAATCTCAACTACACAACATGAATAAGACGAGAAAACTATCAACAAAAATAACGAACAAACACACGGGAAGGCATGATAAATATCTGTAGTCAACAAACATACAAGTAATTGCGAAGTAGAGAATTATTCGGCACATATCGGAAATCTTAAAAATGAATAAGGAAAGTCAAAATAGACAAGAATCAAACAAGGAGCAAGTAAAAGGCGATAATAACGGACAAATACGAGGACAACACAAATAACGAGTTAATTTCCTACTTCGGAATAACGTGTTTTTTTATTACAGCCATTTATGATTCACCTGGTTTGTTTGTTTGTTATATTTTGTTGCTAGTTTTGTCGTCCTTAGTCCCTCGTGTAACTTGCAACCTACCAACATGAGATAACAAACGTGTATTCAACCAATCACTTCAGTTTATAATACACCAATTGCAAAAATCATGTAAAGATCACACGACATCTCAGGTTGCCTCAAGAAGTCTATGAGACGTGTACAAGACGTGCAGGACGCCTGATGTTGGACAGACAGACATGAGGGATGCTGGGAGAGGAGAGAGGCGTGGCTGTGCTGTGATTGGCTGGCGGTGCGAGGTGTCAACAAACAACCAGTCCAGGGAGGCAGTGCGGATGTTACTGAGAAGCTGGCCAGTTGTGAGAGAGCAGAGACATCATCTAGCAGAGCTCCTTACATCAGGTAAGTTCTCTATGTACGCTGTGTCCTGCTTCATGTCTTCTCTTATCTCTCTCTCTCTCTCTCTACACCACGTGTGCTCACACATGATCAGAGCAGTTTAAAATTGCACGGAGCGTAATTCAGAGCTAAAAACATCAGTTTAAAATTATACATTTCTCGAACCTAAATTTCAGAAATAAAAAAAAAAAATCCTAGACAATAGGTTTTGCCAACCTTCTCAGAAAAAAAAATCTCCAATAACGTGTTTCTGAAGAAGTATCTCTGACGCCGAAATCTCGGCAATTTAACAGCAGCGTAGGAGATCACTCTTAAAAATGGGTAAATGTTAGCTCATAAAGTTGCCACACATTATCTAGTATTGCTGTTTTGTAGTTGTTACATCTTGACGTTCAAAAATGTAGCCTATATATCTAAAATAGTGTTAACTAGGAAGCAGTCTTCTCATCTTTGAAAGACATCCAGTGATGACCCGGTCATTTCATCGCGCAACATTACACATGCTTATCTCCTGTACGTGACTGTACTTTTAAAGATTCTACACCAAGATGTTCGTACGTAAGAACTACCATAATTACAGCCATCTTACAGAGACGCGACAGTGTAATAGAATACTGTAGGACATTTAATGGACATAACTACAATGAAGTACTTTGAATACAATTACTACACACATATCAATCACACACGTTCAACGGTTTTAAAATAAGCTTCTACGTATACCTGGAGGCAATAAGGGCGACAATAAAGCGCGCATCTAGTCTTCCTCGCTCTTACAAGGAAGACGCAGTGTTCCTGCAGTACTACTGAAACTATGACAGTAGCATTGTATTGCTCAACATCCTCAACTGATTGGCAGAAGGGCGAACCTCACATATATAATGGTTTTAAGTTATTGTGTTCATAAAATTCTTCAGACTTTAAGAGGGCGTGGTACATAATTCAACGCTAAAAGCAGTAATCTATAACTGTAGGTTTCTTGAAGCCAATTTGCGAAAATTAAACAATAGCAATCCTAGACAATAGTTTTAGCCAACGTTTTAAACGAAATAATTTCCAGTGTTACGAACTTCTGAGGCACAATCTCTGACGCCGGAACCTCGTGCATTTAACTGCGGCGCAAGAGATCACGCGTAACGAATTAGTAATTCTGGATAAATATTTATTCATAAATTTGGCAAATACCATTATTTAGGATTGTCATTGAGTATTTTATCCATATTGGCTTCGAGAAAAGCGTAGAAATCAACTGATGTTTTCAGCGTTTATTTATCTACCACGCACTCTTAAGACACATTCTGGCAAGGACAATTGTGTGCGTGCATTAGGCACTGTATGGAAAGCTCCCACTCACTTGGGGATAATATTACAGCTTCATCCTGGCGAAAGAGCCAAGTCCATAAAGATACCATGTTTATAAGTGTAGAAGTATTTCGACGCTTGGTTTGGCAGTCAAAAATATTTGTACACAGTATTTTAGATTTATAAAACTGCAGAGTCCTGAAGTGTAGGTAATTATCATTGATTTGACAGGTTAAGATGTTTGCGTACAATGTTTTACATTTTTGTTTTGCCTGCAGAGTTTTGAAGTCTAAATATTTAATTGCAAGTTTTGTGAACTCCTGATTTTGTAGTTTAAGAAAATTGTGTAATTCAGATTTATTACACATTTAACATTGAAAGATTTTTCACTGTAGCAAAGAAACAAATTAATTTACATCAAGTAAACTTTTCTTATAAACTACAACTAACTTTACTATTAATCGTATATTACTGTGACTTAAAACAACAATTTTCTTTGAAAAAAACTGGTGCAGTACTTCATATCTAAACAAATCATTCCCTGCTATAACATTTGTGAATCGGCGTAGCAAGTGTATTTAGGGTGTAGGTTAATTCGAGGAAACATGCTTCTCTCACTGTACATCGTATGTGCACTGTTTGAAGGCCGAATTAGTTTTTGTGCATAAACAGCGAAAAGTTTTCACTACAGTTCTTTTGTTCATCACAGAGATCATGACCGTACTTAAAATTATTCTACTTAATAACAGACAAAATCTTTGATAAATTGCGTATAGTTATTTATTAGTTTTGATCAGATGTCAGTAATAAAAACTTAGAAACCTGACTGTTGTTGTCATTACTGTGTGATACTTAAAGGACTGCTCTGGTAATTTACATTAGCTGCATGTTGCTCCGAGTCGAGAGTTACACTATTCGGCACGCAATTTGAACTTAGCAAGAATTATTTAAGACACATTGATAAGTTAAGACACCATGAACAATAATTTTCTGTTCGAAAGTTATCATATAATTATACCCACTGATTTGTGATGACAATATTTGTGCAGCAACTTGTTGCATTGCCTTATGTACACAGCTGCAGCTCTGCTTCACTGTTATTGGCCGAGTGTGTCTGAGTAATGTAATCACTATTGTGACACGGCTAATCAGTACAGGATTATTGTAATACCATACATATGTCATTAGCGGGAAGAAACCCAACACCCTGAGAATTTAAGGGAGAGTGTCAGGTAATTTTATTGTATTTTCAGTTTTTTGAGCCATAATATTTATTCAAACTGTATTATCAGAATTTTTTCTTCGGTAGGAGCATGTGATTATATTCTTGGTAAACTGCCAGACATAAATAATAATGGAATTTTCTATTAATTTGTCATGCAGAATCATTGCAAGAGAATTATGGGTTAACTTTCCTTACAATCATTCTGCATGACAAATTAATGGAATATTCCACTGTTATTTATGTCAAGCCGTTTATCAAGAATACATCATATGTTTCGTCAAAGAGAACATTTTGATGATAGAATTTAAATAAATGTTATAGCTCAAGAATTGAAAATACAATAAAATAGTTTAACATTTGTTAAACATGCAACCTGACTATGAAGCAGAGGTGAAACAGTGAAACCAGTTGTTGCATAATTCTTGTCAGCAAACATCAGAGGTTCTATAAACTAGGTAACTGTCTCACGCAGCTATTATAAAAAATCGTAATGTTTACCTGAATGCTTGCTGAAGCACTGCGTAGCGTTGAACCAAAACTAGCATATGAAAGATACAGCTAGAAGCGATTTTGCAGATTTCGCTTGTAAAAAGCCCTCTCTTCTCTGGTCTTGAGATAAAACGCATATATACATTCAGAATACTTGCATTTCTCTTCTATTGTATTTGAAGAACAGTTTGCAATCATGCACTGTTGATGTGTAACACCTGCCGAACTGTTGCTCACATTTATTATTGCACATTTGGCCAAGATAGGTTGCACATGTTTAATGGCGGACAGTTTACTATATATAAAATATTAACACAATTATTTTATTACTTCGGCTAGTGGGAATGTAGAAATTTTATTTAAAAAAATTTCCTTTCAGTCAAAGTTAGTGAAACGTTTCTATTAACCTTATATTTGAACTGACCAATGAGTCATAATGAACGCGCAATGAAGGGAAGATAAAGGTACGGTCTACCGCAGTTTTCATCACCATCTTTTTATTTTTATATTTGTACTAGATATTCTTTTTCCCCTGTTTTATACACAAAATGTGACTAACTTTTCCTCTTATAAAATTTTTTTATCTCGCATACTTTTTGCGGAGTGGCTCGTTAAATCCAAAATTTGCAAGTTTCCGTTGTAAGGACGACACTAAATTGAATAAAGATGTTGTAGGCTACAAGTTCAGCTATGTTAAACCACAAAATAAATTATTTCTGTATTTAAAAAAATATATAGAATTTTTAATATATTTATTTTAAATTTAAGCATTTTTATTAAAATACAAAAAAAAATTGTAATCTTTATTTTTATGTATGTGACATTGTAGCCAGCGACGTCTTTATCCAATGTGAATTTTTTTTCAGTTTGGAATGCCAGTTGATGTTAGTGTAGTCCTTAAAACGGGGACATACAAATTTTGACTTTAACAAGCCATTACTATAGATGATTGTTTATGGCGGGAAAACTTGACTGTTTACTGGGTTTCAACATACGTTCAACTCACCAGAAGATGACTGGCTTTACCTTGTACGTGGAGCTGTTACCCTATTTGACTGAGCCAATAAGAATCCCGCTATTGTAATATTCGATGCCAGTTATTGTTCTGCAGACAACTACCTTGCCGTCAGAAGTATATCACTGAATCATATATGTGGCAAGAAACTACAGTATTTTCAAGGTTAGGTTGGCACAAAACATTTGCGTGATACACCATCATCTCTAGCCATTACGCGAAAACTATGAGAGTTGAAAAATTTTCATAAGAGCCAAATCAGAAGAAAAAATCTGACGCAAAAGAAAAATAAAAACACGGTGATGGAAATTGAGGCAGACCATACCCTTAACAAAAATTGATTGGAAACAAAAGTTGGAACGAAAGTTAAATAAAAGCGGGCGAATTTTCAATCTTAAACTCGCAGTGCAATTTTACATATCTGTGCTTTCTAAAAAAAACTTCTTACTACAACACACATTTAGTTGTGGCAAAATAAAAATCGTGTTTGAACATGAGTCACTGCAAAGTATGTCCTAGTTTCGTGATAATACAAACATGTGTTATCAAAACTGTTCTCCTGTTACCTTTATGGTAAAGTTAGTTGTAGTTTTACAAAAAAGGATTACCTTTCAAAAATAATTTTCTTTGTGAGAAAGGAAATAATATTGTCTTTGAAGAACATTTCTATAAATATATGATTTTGAAACATATTCTTTGACGTAAACCAAGATTCTTTATCGCAAAATAAACAGCGAAAGATATTTTTCCCTACAACGACAACGACTTTACTCTGAATTGTCACATATTTCCGCTTCAATTATCATCTTATCTGAAGCTAGGGAAGTTAGGCTATGTCTTATTTAGCATTTTCTCTCATCAATTTATGACAAGTATTTTACCCCCTGGTCAGTAAATAAGGCCATGAGTTACTCATATCGGGTAATGAGTTAAAAATATGATTTAATAACAGCAGTCACGTAATTAGATGAAATATCAATGCATTCCCCGGCATCCAGTATCTAAACTAGTGCCGAAAGTTTTGTACTTATTGCATTACCGAGAGAAACCACCTAGAATTAGGGAGGGCCCTGGTTAGACATCCGGTCTGAACATTCTGATTTATGTTCCACGTTTGTCCGGAATCAACTTAGATAATTCACCGCTAGATTGGTACCTTATGAACTCATTCCTTAGTTTTGCAATGATTTCGAAAACATTTTTTTATTGCTACCTAATACTCATATCAAAATTTTGCTCCACAGTTTTGACACAAATATGCCACACTTTTTAACTGATTTTTTGCAGCAATACACAGAACGGTTTTTTAGATTTAGTCACCCAAAGTACCACAGTTTTTATCGTGAAAATAAGCCACAACGAAGCAAAAATTTTTTTGCTGACGAATGGTACATTATTTTTTAAAATGCATGCACAATATTGTGCACCGTCTGGCTGCACATTGTTTCTAATCTTTTTCAAAGCTTTTAGTTAAGAAATATTTGAGATGTTGGCACCAGTCTGAAAAAAAAAAACTAAGGAACAAGCATTAAGGGCGCAGGTAAAAATTTTGTAAGAATACAATTTAGTCACATTTTGTGTCTGAAATAAGAAGACAAATTTTCTGTACGTATGTACGTATTTATGTATGTATGTATGGATGTGTTTGTGTATACATATGTATGTATGTATGTATGTATGTATGTATGTATGCGTTGTATGTATATTGTGTGCCTGTGTGTATGTATATGTGTAGGTATGTATATATGTGTATGTATATGTGTAGGTATGTATATATGTGTATGTATATATGTGTATGTATATATGTGTATGTATATATGTATGTATGTATGTATGTATGTATGTATGTATGTATGCATGTATGTATGTGTGTATGTATATACTGTAAAACGGGGTAATTAGAAACACAGTGGTGAATATAAACACAATTGTAAAGCTACATTTGCGATGTCAATTCTGTTTTAAAAATTTTGTTTTTAGGCAGGCAAGTTAAAACAGTTTACAAGCAAATAGTTTTATAGTAATTATAAAATTTTTAAGCAAAAGGTATCAGCTAGGAATTCATTTCTAATCTTGTTTCTATTCACCCCAGTGTTTCTAATCACCCCGTTTTACGATATGTGTGTATGTGTATATATATATATA
>PNEQ01112195.1:0-35195 GCA_003012365.1 Medauroidea extradentata
AGCATTTGTTTTCATGTAAATTTTAAGTTTTAATATTTTATTTTATTTATTAATGATTTAAAAGTTTTATATCTTAACTTCCGTAATAAATAATGTGCGGGGTACCCCTTTTCCTTTTTATCTATGCTATCGTTTGCACATAATTTTAATTATTAATTTAAACTATTCATATAGGCTTACATGCCTAATTTATTTCAATCTTATTTATAACTTATCTTGTTTGTTTCCATATCTGAGAAAAAAAAATATTTAAATGAGAAATTAAATAAATAAACATAATTTCATTATTTAACAAACCACAAATCAATGTCTTATTATTTATAATTGTTCCTCTGGGCGTTTTAACTAATTTTGAAGTATCTAGTAAAGTTAAGTTATATTTTCTAAACACCTTACACATTTTTTTCTATTTTAATTCTTTTGTGCGGTGTGCTTGTGGCCTAGTCGTCTTTCTCAAGTGTTTATTTTGTGTGTTTTATCGCTTTTATTTGTATGTTTGTTTGTCCTGTTCTTTTGTTTTTTTTGCCACTTTGTTTCTTTTTTTAATGCGTGGCTGTTTTGAACAGGAGTTTTGTTTAGCGATTATAAACACTTGAGTGTATTGCTTCCATTATATTAATTTGATTTTCTCACCGAAGCACTCCAGCACAGTGTATATATATATATATATATATATATATATATATATATATATATATATATATATATTTAAATGTTTCTCATTATTATAATCACAATTTAACCATTTAATTTTTGTACAGATGTGTCTACATTTATTTAATTAACATTTTTTTACTAGTTTTAGATGAGTTTCATGGCATCATCATGGGCATGATGGCCATTTTCCATTTTGTAAGAGAATTGTATGTATTATTCTGCATGTTGTATTTGGTTTGTCCTAAGAAGTAATTTGTAAAACAAAAGATAAAACTATTTTTCTATTTATAGTAATTTTGGCCAATACAATTAGAATTCACTGCTTAAGGTAGCAGAGAATTTAATAACTATTTAAAAGAGTTCCTGGTAGGCCGAGGCGACGTACGTTCGCTCGCTCTCAATCTTGTGTGGTCGAATGAAGGGTGTGGACGTGCCGGGCAAGCGGCGCCCGTGTAAGACCCGAGGCGGTCGCGTGGGTGATTTATTTCATAATTACGAGGGACTGTAATTCATCTAATTGAAATAATATTTTCAAAAGGAAACTCACTCGCGGGCCGACAGGAACGCTTTTAGATTAACTGTAGGCTAAAGTTTTTGTTTTTGTATCGAACTTGGAATGTGCGATATTTTTGGCAGCCCACCAGACTGTGATGTACGCCGCTGTTAAAGTCGAGTAGTAAAAGTGTTATTCCACCACAATCGTTGATATTTATTGTCAAACACGTTTATGTAACCCGCCCTCGAAGAAGAAATTAACAGTAGCATTACACTACAGTATACACTATTATTGGGGCAAGGACTGACGGATATCCAATGATTGGAAAACCAGTTTTATCACGTTTTTAAAAGAATATTTTTTTTCTTATTCAATTTTCAGTTATGTTATCCACATAATTAGATAAAAATGTAATTACAACATGTTCTTTGCTAAAATGTCTACACTGTTTGTATTTGGTCCCATTTAATGACTTTACATGATAACCTTCCCTCAGATTACACTTTCCTGCATTTTACACCATATTTTACTGGTCCCTTGAAAAGTGTAATTCAGGGGTTCCACTGTAAATGTTAACGCAGCAAACACATTTTATAGCAATAAAAAATTTATTTTGTGCCAAAAATTTTTACTAATTTGCATGAGGCCAGGCTTATTTATTCTATTATCCAGAATTTCCTGATATCCAGACATAGCTATGACCCAAATGAAGTCTATCAATTACTTAATACAGATGTACTGTTAACTCTATACAGTTGTTAAAAATTTATGATAAATATTGTACCAACTTGTAGATTTGGATAAACGCTCTAATTTTAAGATTCACATTTCTAAAGACAAGCAAATAAGAGTACTAATTTTGATGCATTGAGTAAGTTCCAGACGACAAATATACACGTTCTCGTAAACATTTGCAATGCAGTGACGGCACAGATGCCATAAAATTATATCAATGAATGCCAAGTATGCAAGTTTTTTCCTCTCACTGTTGATAATTTTTCTAAGCCAAGAAATGCCACCATCTAAGACCGGAAAAATTTTGTGAGTTTTTTATTGTAGAATAGAGACTTTGAAATCCTATTTTCACTCGAGCTAAGTCATTAGTTAACTAAAACCAAGAGTATCTATTTCCGAATAAGATTTCCCATGATTTGAACTCTCTGCTGCAAGTTTTATCACTGACACAATTTTTGGACAGGCATCATCTTAAATCGATCGAGGCCAAACGTGGTGAAAACAGATACCTGAAGTGTTAGAATGTAGTCTCAGGTATTTCATGTCTCCATGAACTTCTTCCATTGTCATCTGTAATTGCGTGATTCAGTACGTAATTAAACAAAGGGCTGCGGTCAGGCCAGGTCAGACCATTCGCTGCCCACCAAGACGATCCGGGTTTGATTCCCAATAGGTCGACTCCCAGATTCTCACATGTAAGACCATACACACTGCAGACCATACAGCAGTCTGATGTGTACTTTGAGGTTATAACAGTTTGGCGGCTGGCTAATTAGCTGACTACCTGTCCCCCCGACCTCTTGGCTTCACTCCCCTCGCCTTTATTTCGTCCTTATGTTACCCTCGTGAAAAAAAGGAGGGTCAGAAATATTCCCATTTCTAGCACACTTTTTTTTTACATAATTTGCATTTTGCTATGGTCTCACTTACTTACATATCAAAATATTCCCATGCTAAACTTCACATTTTTTGCTCAGTATTATTCTTCATGCAAATAATCAAGCATGCAAAATGTAACTAAGCACTTCTTTCTGCTCGATTTGACACTAGTGACACTAGCGATAGATGGCATTGGATGATGGCCTGCTCCGGTGTAGCAAGAGAAGTTTTGAGAATCTTGTAAAACAAAATGACCGCTCCGTTGCTGTACCGCATGTGTTGTTCGTGGCTGATTGGTTATCATTGTAGACTATAGGCGTTTACGAAAATGCACTTGCTCGAGTAGGGTACGTTATCTGTCACGTAACCAGGCCTTGTCTATTACCAGAATTTGATAAACCCTGCAATGCTATTCAAGAATTTAAAATGAGAGGAATCCAAAAAATCTTACATCGCTGGTAATGTTACTTGGAATAAAATTCCAATCGCCACAAACTTGGCATTTAGGCTGATCTACCCTACCTACCCTTGTGAATTTTCATAAGCTCCTTATGAGTGTCACATGGCCATTATTCGTGCATGCTGAGTGATGAAAAAATGCAACTTGATGTGATTTACATAGAAAAACTGCATAACTAAAAACTGATAAACATGTTTGAATTACGACAAGAGTCTTAACTATTCTATAATGTGTTGATATATTTTGTACTGCAGTTAACATCTAGGTCTTAAGCGCTGGTGGGGGGTGATATTAGATATGGAGCCGCACTAGAATGAAGGGGCGTAGGGAATGGGAGATCCCCAAGAAAACCTGCCGACTAGCGTCATAGTCAGACATGATTTCCCACACATGAAAATCTGGGGACCGATCCTGCAGGTGATCAAACCAGTCAATTAATACTGTACATCACTAAAGTTATGCTTGGTAGTTGTCTTTATTTTCTTAATGTGTTATTAAACCTGGGTGAAATAATATTTACCCTTAATTTAATCTGTCTTAGGCTTTCTATGCTTATAAATTTTAAATCGCAAATCAAATAATGTGTAATTTAAAGCATTTACATGTTTATTGCTAGTGTGGCGTGTTTAATTAATAGCCTATAGCAGCATTAGTGCGGAACCTATAAAAAGATGCATATTAATACATAAAATGAAATCGAAGAAAATAACATGTACTGATGTATGTACTTAAATTAGTGTTGAGACTGGTTGGATTTCCCAGTGGTAAACATACACAGTGACAGTAATGATTATTATTTTGATTATACCTTTTTAAACTTTTATATTATATGTTACTGAAAAAAAGTGAAAATATAATTGCGAATGATTATTTAAAATAATGAAAATTTACCATACATAAATGTAATCCTAGTACCATAACAATACCATTCACTGATGATTTCAGTGATATTTTGATCATAATGTTCATTTAGATAATAATTTCAATTCAGATAACATAGGTCCAAAAATAATATCAATGAAATTGCCCGTTTTCATGAAACAGCAAATTTTGATGGTACATATTATCAATTTCTATGCAATTGCTTTCATTACATCGAAAATATCACAAATTGGTGGTTTTGATAATATTGTGATACCAATAAGTATATCTGTATACTTTTTTTTTAATAATTCTTACTTGTAATTCGTTACTTTTAGGAAAATGTAATTTTTACTTGTAGTTAAATAAATGTAATCGTTACGAGTAGTTACATTTTGTTTACTTAATAGATGGAGTTTGAACAAATATTTTTCTTCAAATTTAATTCCAACCGTTTACCGGCATAAACCACAGCAATGGCGTAAATCGATACTCAGTATTGTGCATAGACTGCAGCTATTCTGTTTGGTTTACAGTAAAACACTGGGTGCCATATTTAAATCATAAAATTTTATTTAAAGTCAATATGGTAGCAGAAGTTTAAAATTCACTAAAAAAGTTTTTTTTTTTTTTTTTGTTTCTACAAAGCTATACTTCTATGGCCAGTGATTGCTCTAGGCATCTTATAAAATGACGTCGCCAAGCAATGTTACATCAACTGAATCAAGAAACGATAAACTTGTGCTTCCATTTTATATTTTTAAATCTTAATTCTAACTTTCAGGTACGCGGTCGACTGAGAATGTGTGTGTTAAGTGAATATAATTGTGTGTTGGCTGTAAGCTGCTGAGTTCGGCATGGAGCAGCTGGGCTCATTTCCGAAACTAAAGTTTTCATGATTGGATGAGAAAGGAAAACAAATTGCCATTCACTGTATTTAAAGATAACTTGAGTGAATTAGATAAAAGTTTAAATATCGCACTTCAAAAAGAAGCCCCAACTAATGAAGCTTTTTTTTCTTTCTATTTCCCCCTCTTACCTAGTTTTATAAGAAATAAATTCATTCCTTTTGATCTCTGAATTCAACATTAAAATACTTAGCCACTATCCCACTGTTACAGCTGCTTTCTTGAAGTGTAATGCTTCTTTAACTTTGAGTGCACCAGTAAAGAGACTGTTTAGCATCGGCATAGATATATTGTCACGTAAGAGAGGAAAGATAGGAGAGAGTCATTTTAAGATACAGTTATTCTGTAAAGTCAATTCAAACCATTGAAAGTTGGGTTTTTGGGTTTTTCTGTGTTTTAAGTAAAAATAACTGGGCAGTTTCAATTATTTTCCCCTAGAATGTTTTATGATGGAAAATACTGTATATGCAAACTGCATGATTTCTAGTAAATAGTTATTAAATTTTGAATGTGTGCACGTCTTTGAACAACGTACTTTTCTGCTGCTACATTTAATAAATATTTCTTCTGCACTGTAATTATGATCATGTTTTTGTGTTACAAAGTACATTGATGCAAATAATAAAAAAAGAAAGTTTATATTAGAAAGTGTATTGGAAATTTCAAAGTAAACATAATGTAATTGTAATTTTACTGATTACGTTTGTGTAAAGTAATTTTTACTTGTAATTAGTTACAATTTTATTCAAGTAATTTTACTTGATCCCAATTACATTTTCTGTGTACTTTTACTATCACTGTCTGTATTTATAAAAGCGAAGTACCACTCACTCACTGACTCATTGATCAATGCTCAGCCCAAATTGCAGAATCTAGAACCATGATATTTTTAATGTAGCTTCGCCTTAGCCCGTAGGCACCCACTAAGAAGGGATTTTTCTAAATTCAAAATTTAAGGGAGGTGAAAAGGGGTGAAATGAGTTTTCATATAATCCCTAATATCTCATTAAGGAGGATTGATCCCTGTCAGATTGATTTTACAGTTTTTCTTATAAATCAGGGAATAGAGACATTGTTTTGCTTTTTTCACGCTGAAAACGCATAGTTTGTTGTTTTATTCACTTTGTGGAATCCATATGGCATTGTTTCTGTTAATTTTGTGGCCTCTGTAGTCGCTCCCGTAAATAAAGGAATTTTTCCTTTTCAGCTGTTTCCCGTTGCAAAATAATGAATATATTATGGTTCCAACAATTACAGAAAATCGATTAAGTTTGTATCTATGCCCTGTTGTGATACAACTTTTGATACATCGACTGGAACAGAAGTTATAGAGAAGAAACAGATAAATCCAAGGTGGTAGGGATCAATACCCCTTAACCGGGAAAGCTATCAATTTTCTTAACTTCAAATTATTGGCCAAAGAAATGCATATTAGCAAATTTTTTGATTTTGCAAAATTTGAAAATTAAGGGGGTGAAATGCTGTAAAAATGTGTTTTTCATTAATCCTTGATTTCTCTGAAACCATTTAAGATATTATGGTGATTTTTCCTTCAAAATGATGCTTACGTAGATATCTAGAGTATTTTCAGGGTTTTTCGATATTCCAACTAAGTCATTTAAAAAATAAGATGTGTTTCCAATTAATCCTTCATGTCTCCTAAACCAGTTGAAATATTTAAATTGTTTTTGCTTAAAAATAGAACTTACGTAAATATATAAAAAGTAATTTTAGGATTTTTCTACATTCGTCCTTGAAAGATGTTTAAAAAATCAAACGTGTTTCCAATTAATCTGCACCTCTTATACCTGTTGAGATATTGAGATGTTTTTTGATAAGAATGAAGCTTATGTAAATATCTAAAAATCAAATTCAGGATTTTATGAAATTCGAAAATTAAGGATGTGAAATGCAGTAAAATGTTCTCCCAAAAGTGAGAATGACTGTGGAGAAGTAATCTTTTTTTTTTTTATTCTATTCATAAATAAACCTCTTTTGGGCTATGACCTGTATATATGAAAGAAGAATCACGGCCTACCTTGAAGCATTCGTCCGGGAGGCCTATTATATAAGTCTGTGGTGTGGTGGGTTTCGGGTTCATATCAGGTGTAAGAATTTTCTTAAATTGATTGATTTACAATGGGAGTTACTACAATTATGGTAACAGATTAAGGCATATATGACATAAAAAGAGTATAACCACTAACCAATATTTTAAACAGAGTTATTTTTTACATTACACTACTCCACGCTGGCATTATGAGTAATACACACGAGCAAAGCTGCAGACTCACTGCTAGTATATACTGTATACATTTACTAAGAAAATTAAATGCACATTTTTTAGGTTTCAATATGTTGTCGACATTGATATTGAATTGTGAATGATGTATTTGTTCTGTAATTGTTTCTGCATGCATACAACAGTAAGTTTTGTGCTTATTTTATAGTGTTTTGGGTCAGTAATGGTTTTGTAGGCATTTACATCTATGTGTATTTTGCGTAACTTAACTGTAGTGGCACATTTTAAACTGTGTAGGTAGTTAGTATTTTTAGCCTTGCCATACAGTTAGTATGATGCTAAAGAAATGGCTTAGTCCTTTATTTTCCCTGAAACTTATTATTAAGGGTTTTTAAAATGAATTAAATTTTAATTCCTAGCACTGAAGATGACAAAAATCCACCATCTGAGCAGCCTTTATTAGTTCCAGACAGAGCCCTACAGAATGTAATATACCAAGGACAGTTTGATTTTTATCTTGATATGATAATGGTTTCTGCAATTTTGATTTTTTTATACAAGTAGGTTTGATTATGTTGTAAAATTGGCTCGAAAATGTTTTTGTAGCATGTTTTATGTTTCTATATTATAATTATCTTTTCAGGATGTTTTTTTCCATCAACCCTCCTGATGGCAACAAACGGGGCAGAAAAGGAAAAAGAAAAACGTACAAGTTTGATGTCAAAGTAAAGAAATTAAACGAAGAGTTAATGCCGTACTTCTAATGTACAGTACCGTATATTTTTATTATATGTAGCATGTCAAATTTATTAGTAGAGCCAAGTTTTTTGACGAAGTTGACCAAAATCCCCTTTTTGAGTGAGCAAAGAACCGCCATTATATAAACTTGTGAGGTTGCTGGTGTTTTCCTTGTACATTTTTTTTTTAAATATTATAAATCCATGTAAGAAGTCGATATAAGTTTTAAGATGTAATTGATTTTTGACAGATCTCCTGTTTTAGTGTAGAGTGTACACATATTCCTACAGTAGAACCCCTATTTTTACGTGGTCTCATGGTTCCCTAGAAGGACAACTCAAAACCTGTGCTCATTGGAAATTAATTTCAACTGATTTTGACCCCCAAAACCTAAAAGAATTGCATTAAAATGACATTTCTTGTTATAAGTCAGCTGTAATCTGACTGCAAAATTTGTGTTTTTCGTATCAACCATAGCTGAGTAATTTTGGAAACAAACAAGGTTTATTGTTTAGCAACACGTACCTCTTCTTGAGGCAGTTTTTTCAAGAGCATATCTCCACTGCTTTCCTCACTGTTAGTTTCCAGGAAATATAGTACATCCTGCAGGTGTTGGTTCAGACAGTCAGAGTACTGAAACCATGTGTTCCATCTGGTAACCACTGGCATTAGAAAAGCTGTTCACACAGCAGGATTTTTATATACCTAGACTTAAAGAATCCCTTGTACTGACATACCAGTTCCCTCATGTTACAGAAAACCTTTTTTTCACTTTCACGACAGTATTAAACTGTTCCAAATTTATGTACAACACCTACTAGATAGAGCCTGTGCACCCAGTTGCACCCAGCCCTCCACATGAAGCAAGTGATCCCCAAACAAATCCTGTAATGTTGTGGCACAATTTCACTTAGTGTGCAGACTCTTGACTGAAATACTAGCCCTTGTTCTAATGCTACCTCATACTCGTGCATAATGTTGATTATTGCTTGTGAAGATAAGTGTTCTACTAGCAGAGTATAACATTACAAATTACAATTAAAACAGAAAGAGTTTTTCACAAGTACTCACAGGATGGTACTTGCAGATAGAAACACACACACATAGGACGAACACATTTCTCCGCGGACGCGCGGTCACAACGTTACGCAGACTACATCTGCTTCATCAGGTGAGTGGAGGCACACTGAAGTCTATTGTCCAGCGGTGGTTGGTAATCAGTACACCTAGCGGCCAGAGGGCGAACTAAGGTGCGGCGGGAAATTTAAAATGAGGGTTTGTTATCTGAGGTTAAGGCCAGGTGGCTGTCTGGATTTTGTAATGTATTGATGTGCCAGTTCCCAGCGTCTTAATTCTGCTTTGTTTTTGTTATTCAACTGTGATAGGGCCCTCACCACTCTGGTTGTATAACAGGAATCAAAGTTGGAGTTATGAAGTGCTGCATGTGCAGCAACTGGCTTCTCATGTGGATCAACCTCCGTGATAGTTAATACCCTAAGCACTAACAATATGTGATCTGGTTTTTTTTTCCCTGGAAATTTTAGAATTTTGCACATAGGTTTTTCATCGACAACGACGATATGTATTTTTTGCGGAGCGAATCAGCGGATGGGATATATTTACTGCTCCTGCAACCATTCATGGAGTTGTGGATCATCCAACCTTTCTACTGGATTGTTAGTAGACACAGAGGCTTGGTTTCTAAGCCCTGAATTGTTGCAACTGAATCGAGAAATATTTCCTGATTAGGCAGTTTGTTTTGATCAAATATCTTTTTTTCAATATTTAATTGAATACTTCTTTTACACGCAAAAGTAGGCACGATTGAATACTTTCAAATCCACATATTTTATGTGAATCATAGACTACATCGCAGAAATGCATCTCACTGGAATTAATTGATGTTAAAAATTTTAAATCACCATTAAACTGTAATTATATATAGGCCTACTGCAGTTACAGATAACCCAATAAAGGAAATGAAAATCAGTTAAAATTTGTCTATATGTATTTACTTATCAGAATTTTCATTAGGCCTAACCATTTCAAAACAGTGAGCTAAATAACTATAGGTGTATGTGATTTTCATCAAAGTAAACCTGCATTAACTGTAAGCTATTTTGTAGAACACAAATCATGGAATATGTTTTGTCGCTATTCTGTACCTGTAAAAGTAGACAATTTTATTCTGGTTTTACAGTTTTTGCCGCCAATACAATTTATACTGGATTATGCCATTCATTCCATGTGTTTACATAATACACTAGTAAAATTGTTGTTTCCCATGAGATAAATTCTGGTAAGTAAAGTCACAATTTCGTAGAAGGAAGTAACACTTGTTTTTAGTGTTTGCTGACGTATTAATATATTTGAGTAGGTATTTTGTAATTACAGCATATTATAAACAAAAATAAATGTGTAGCACATACCACAATAAATAATTGTGCATGTAATATTACTTAATGTGGATTTATGACATTTTAGACATGAGTAGAATGTGTATTTTATTTGTCGAAATATAATGCTGGGCCTCTTGTTTCAAAGATGTTTCCTACACTTATTAGATATAGCAAATAAATATGTATGGAGTAGAAAGAAGACATTTTAAATGTATTTAGTTCCGTATACATCACTCACTGTGTCAGAAAGTATTGCGTAAGGTAAATTGTAAATTTTTTGTCATAATTTAATACTTTTCTTGATACACAATTCATAAATTTTACATTATAATTACATAAGCATCTACCACAAATACGTTGTACTCTGTTACAATAAGGAATAATCTACATAACACTGGCACACACTTAGACTGTGGAACTAAAACAAATACAGTACTTCATACACCAAAACGTTAATATAATTTTTAAATTGGTATTGTGCTGTGTAGTTACACTTATTGAACATAGTGTTTTATTCAGTGAGGCCTATTACCTAAAATGTAATTTATAGAGCAAAGCTTTAGCTTTCAATTTGTAGTATTCGACATATGCTGTGAGTGAAAATTAAAATTAACTGTAACATTTTTTAATATTTATAGATTAAAATTCTTTAAAGATTATAATCATCTTCACATATTTTGTCTTTTTCAGTGGGTGCGTTTATTTTCTTTTGGTACAATGTACTTCTTTTGTATTTGTTGAATTTTTAATAAGCCCAATGCACTAAAGCTTTGGTATTGGAATTTTTTTCTATAATGCAGCTGTGTAATGATGTTAAGGTTTGAATTTAGAATGGTTTCTTGACTTATATGACGCTGTAATAATTAACAACCATTTCTATTAACTTTGTCACCATGATGTAATATTTCCTGACATCACGAATTATAGTGGTCAGAGTGCAATTATGTACAGTACGCATAATTAGTGTTGGGTCTATTCCTAAAATACACAGATTCCGATTCCAACATCGAATCTTAAAATTGGGATTTGATTCTAAGGCTTTCTTTTAGGTTTTTTAACTCATTTTATTTTTTTATACATAAAACCCTGACTGTTCTTACCTACATGAATTTTGTTACATACATAAAACACACACATAGGCCTATTTGTATATGCAGAAAAACAAGATCTTTGTAGTTTGACTAAATTTATATAACTTACTAGACCTTGGAATTTAGGTTGGTTTTGTTTGGCAACCAAATTTTGTGTATAATTAAATATGCACATTTGGTGGGAATACATTTCGTGATCAGCAGTACTTACCGGTACTTACGTAGTGAAGATTGTGAATAAAAAAAGTAGGCACTTACTGATTGATACAGCAGTGCATACCTGCCACCTTTTATGGATTGTCCGTAAAATGTACGGAAGTATATACCTATGTTTTACAGTTTTATGGATGACAAGAAAATTTTACGGATTTCGGGACGTTCGACAATGTTATGGGTACATTTCTGCTATTATTTACAAATGAATAGCGGACAAATATGTTTTGTGCAAGCGTAACAACGTGAGACTTGTTTTACAGTGTTGTTTCTGTCTGCTATTGTGCATAAACGTTCATAAAATCTGTTTTTACTGTGGATTCAGAAGTTGGTCACAATGAACACTACAGGAATCAATAACAAAATTCTGTATATATTTTGTTCCTGGTTTCTTATTGTCGTATTTTATAGCTAACAGTCGATCTGTGGTTTTCTTGTAGACCTACGAGCTGTTACAAGACGGCGATTTGCGTGTTGTTAGGAGTTTTTAAGCGACAAGTATGTTGTTTCTTATCCAAGTCAGTGCTTTTCTGTGTTCTTGGAAGCTGAATTTTTAACTTTGGAACTAAAAATATTTTTTTGTTGTTGTAATGAATATGATGTATAACAAACTTGTGATGCGACGAAATTTTGAAATTAGAAATATGCATTGCGCGGGTGTTTTTCCAGTCGCGAACTTGAAAGAAAAATTATTTCCTCCTATTGTGAACCATACGTACAATAATAATACTTTTGTATGTTACAAACAAACTGTTCATATTTACTACTAGCATAATTTTTGCACGAAGTTAAAAGTAATTTATGGAAGATGGTATGAAGCACGTAACTGTAACTACTATTTGAAGTTACAGGCTTACGTGGAAATCACAGAATTATTCATGAATTTTCATAAGTAGACTTTGAAGGCGCTGTAACTAGAGCTGAATATTGCCTTACATTATTTAATAACTCAAAACACAATCCAGTTTGGTATTAGGCTATTTCATGTCACATGTAATAAATAAAACTAGTTGAGATTTATATAAAACTTTGTGAAACTATTTATACTTGTAACTGTGCTTACAGGTTGATTAAATATGCAAGTATACAGTTTGAATTCTAAAGGAATGATGGATTTTCAAAGTATTAATTAAGTGAACAGGAAATTGTTCATAGTATAACTTGGCAAATAATAGTTTTTACATATCTAAGTCTTGATAACTAGGCCTACATTAAAAACAAATAAACGTTAAAAATATCATACGTGTTATCATGTGTATAGTTTATAAGACATATGGACTCATATGATTTGCCACAAAAAATTGCCGCGTTCAGTTTACGCAAAAATGTGACATTCTGGAAAAGTTTTACTGATGGTCATTTTGAAAAGTTGGCAGGTATGGTAGTGTTCCAAGTTCCGTTTCTCTTGAAGTTTTTGTTTTTGGCGTCTGTGAGTCATACTTTAATAAAATCTTTTTTTTTCTGCTGACTTACTTTAAAATATTTGTGGAGTAGAAAGTAATTTACAATAACGAAGGATCAATTTTATTTCATTTTCTCTATGCGCGAGACAAACACACAACATGGCGGACTTGTAAACAAGTAGCTCTATGATGTTCCACTTTCATTACGGTGGAATATTTTGGTACTAACTATAATCCATTCTTGCAGCAACCATTTTGTTCTAATAGTGCCGTACTTCGGACTTGAACGTAGTTAACATCTCTAGTCCAGAAACGCAAAAAACACATTGCGGTGCGACGATGAGGTGAAATATTGTATTAGTAGTTTTTATTTTTGGGAATATAGCATTTAGTAGCTGTCCACAATGGTGTATAAGTATTTACTTTGATACTGAATGTAATGCAACGTAATTGTCTAAACAAATATGACGATCAAACAAGTTTTTATTTTATATTAGCGGCAATACAATCAGAAACATCAAATAGTTTGTCATTTGTACACATCAGTCTGGTCAATCAGTGATACCTTTGAAGCTAAAATACGTTCTCATGGATTTTTTTTTTTTTTTTAAGATTCGGTCATATATATCCCAAAACCAGCGATTTTGTTCGATTTCAATTTCAGTGGAATGGATGAAATAGATGGATTCTGGAATCGTATTCGACCCATCATTACACATAATACAATGCAAACTGCTATGAATGAGTGCCCCAAAATAACGTATTATTTAAACCCTTTGTTTCTCTTTATTTCATTCACCAAAAATTATTTTGCTTTAGGCATGTCTTTTTGGCTATTGCAATTTGAGATCAGAAAAAGATGAGATAAAAATCTGCGTACCATCTCTGATGTAGGATTATGTTTAGCACATAATTTACCTCATTGAATCACAACATTTGTAAAACATTGGTAACCTTAAACTCAGTATTTACACATCGAGTTAACATCAGCATGACTGCATTTCCATTACATGGATAGCACTTGATTTCATTACCAACAAAATTTGACTTGATTTATTTGAGATCGTTGAAGGTAATGAAGAGGTGATTGGTGTGATGGTGGTGGTATATGGTTAAGTTGGAGGCCTTGGAAATACACAAAATGCAAAGGATTTGGGTTAGGGAATGGATACTAGTCACAATGTCGTGCAAGTTGCTTGTGGTTTTCAATGTGGCCTAGAAAAATAAGCCCCTTGGAGCTTTACTTTTTTATTGTCCGTTTACCTGGCTTGGCAGTGTTACCATGAGGCAGCAGGCTAGTTAAAAATTGCTTGGACAATTAGCTTGAATACAGGCCTTGTGTAAACACATCTCAAAAGGATTTAACATTATGATTACCGTGTAGACATCAGGGTACAGGGTCTAAATGGATAGTGTGCTTTATGTAGGCTTGTAGCTGCTGTACATAATTGTATATAATGAATGATGCGTCTTTTTTTTTTGTCTGTAAGGTTCATGACATAAAATAGTGTTCCTGGAATTTTTATTGGCCTTTGAAAACAGTGAATTTGAGTTAAAAGGGTCTGATTTCTGTACGTAGTGTTTAACACAATTTTTGTACACAATGTTTAAAGAGGTTGTAGTTCACTGTATTTTGTTCCATTAACTTAAGAATGTTTGTAAAATTACTCACAAATTATGCTTGTGTAATTTTTATGTGTATTATTTTTTATTAGTGTCATTTGTGAATCATGTTTGATGAATGATGTGGGGAATTTTTTTGTTATATTGTACAAACTATGGGAAATAAAGTTTTGTACCAATACTTTTGGTTTTTTTTTTCCTTTGAATAGATTTTGTTTGAACTTACTTGAATTTACGTTGTGGAAAGTGTTTTAAGGATGCGGTTTACCACAATTTTCATCACCATTTTTTTATTTGTACCAGATATTTTTTTTCTTATTTTCGACACAAAATGTGACTAAATTTGGCTCTTATAAAATTTTTTTATCTAAATTTTTTTGCGTAATGGCATGTTAGTCATATTTTGCATGTTTCTGTTTTAACGACTACACTAAAACCAACTACTATACCAAACTAAAAAAAATTGCAGTGGATAAAGACATTGCAGGCTACAATGTCATGCTCATAAAATAAAGAATAAAAATTAATTGTATTTTTAAAAGAAATTATTGAATTTTTAATTTTTTTTTATTTTTAGTTTCAGCATTTTTTTTAATGCAAATAGTTTTGATTCTCTATTTTTGTGAGCATAACATTGTAGCCTGCAATGTCTTTATCCACTGCAATTTTTTGAGTTTGGTATATCAGTTGGTTTTAGTGTAGTCGTTAAAACAGAAACATGCAAAATATGATTAACATGCCATTACGCAAAAAAAATTAGATAAAAAAATTTCAAAATAACCAAATTTAGTCACATTTTGTGTCAAAAATAAGAAAAAAATATCTGGTACACACAAAAAATAAAAAAAATGGTGATGAAAATTATGGTAAACTGCGCCCTTAATTTACCTTTTCAGCTTATTCATGTAATATAAATTATATGGATGCTATACTGTTTCACAGTAAACAGGTATAGGCTACTTGCAATCAGTAATAAATAGTTTGTTGGCAATGGCTACAAAGTTATTGAATTTCAGTGGCACAGATTCATTTCCATACATTAATTTTGTTTTATTAAAATAGGAGGTAATTCTGTATAATGCCAACTTTTTCAAAAATTAAAACTATCGTGTTACAACTGAATTTATGTGTGTTCAAAAGTAAGTGGAATTCGAACTGAAAATGTAAATTCTTACACATGCTTACCTTTTGTTAAAACAGCCTGATTAAGCAAAAATATAACTTTTTCATACATTGTATCAAAATTTTAAATAGATCTCATTTCCTCTTGAGACATCGGCCTCAAGTGCTCTGTACTGTACAGTAAATGTGAATGAAGTCCCTAAAGGCATAAATTGGTAGGTCAATCTTTTTAATTTGTTTAGATAGTCCAATTTTTCAGTTAGAATTAATAATTTTTTATCGTTTCGTCTGTTACATATATATTTAGGTACATAATTTTTGGTTACATGAAAGTTTCAAATAAGGTTTTACTAATACTGGTATTGAATTGAAAATTGAAGTCTCAGTCTGTGAAGGAAGTAAATTAAATTATTGTGTCTATGTTGGGCACTCGTGGATTTTGATAAACCTTACAAATGCAGTGAGTTGGAGACTTGAAAAATTCTGGGACTTTTTGTCTGGTGAAAAGTTTTTCGTGCAATGACCAACCCATGAAACAGTCATTTATGAGAGTATTATATGGTACCTTTTTGAAATCCCATTTATCCATAGTACCAGTATTGTTATATCTTCTGCATTAATCGCAAAGAATTACAACATTGTTAACAAGTAATTTACGTAATTACAGTATTGTGTTGGACACTTGTTGGTTGCCGCTTAAGTTGGACTGAATGTATTTGATGCACAAACAAGTTTTACAATGATTGATTAATACACATTTTATATGCCTGAGAAGTGACTTCATTTTAAGACTGAAATTTTATTTAAATTTTCAGAGGTTCACATTGCTTATGCCACATCATTTTGGGTTGCTGCAAAAATATAATTCTTTACAATTGGCCTGCTAGTGGTTTCTGCTCTGCTTTCAACTAAGTATTATTTTATGTTGTATATGCTGAGTAAATTTAGTTTATTATTTTTTTTTTTTTTGAGAATTTTTCCCTTAGAAATGGGGGATTTTTGTCTCTTGCAAGGGATGTAAGTATGACTTGCAGGTCAGTGGATAGTACTGTAAAAATTGAAAGGGACTTTTCCCTTACATTTGTTAGGAAGCTTACCTTATATTTTAGGTAATAGTACTGTAAAAATTTGGAGTTATTCTCTTACATTTGTTAGGAAACAGTTACTTACAAATTGGGAATATTACTGTAAAATGTACGGTTTTTTTCCTTTACACTTGTCAGGCAACTGTCATATACTTGTAAGGGAATATTACTGTAAAATATCACATTTTTACCTTACATGAGTGTGGTAACTTCGCTTACATGTTCGGGAATATTGCTGTAAAAATTAGGGATTTTTTGCTTACATGTGTTGTATAACTGTTACTTACATGTTTGGGAATGTTACTGTAAAAAATTAGGGATTTTCCCTTGCACATTATCAGGCAACTGTCCTCTACATGTAAGGGAATATTACTGTACAAATATCAAACTTTTACCTTGCATTTGTCTGGTAGCTTTCACTTACGTGTTTTGTAACATTGTTGTAAAAATGTCAGATTTTTACCTTACACTAGTCTGGTAACTTTCAGTTACATCTAAGGGAATTTTACCTTATCAGTTTAGGATTTTTACCTTACACTATTCAGGTAAATTTCAGTTACATGTAAGGGAATATTACCTTAAAATTTCGGACTTTTCCCTTACATTTGTCATGTAACTTTCACTTACGTATTTGGTAATTTTGCATTTGCTGTATGGGCGTTTTTTCCTCAAAATTGTAGTGTACAATTGCCTTACATGTACGTGTAATTTGCTTCCCTTACATGTAAGGGAAATTTCCTTTTATTTTTTTTTACAGTGAGCTGCATATTTAACATTTTAAAAATGTCAAATGCTTAAATGGCACCATATTTTACCTTGAAAACTCACATTTTCCTTTTATTTGTTTGAACGGTGACCACCTCCAAATCAAAAGTCCGGATCCGCTGCTGCATGTAACATTGCTGTGCTGTTTATGGGCTTGCCTTTTATTGTTCTGCAAAGTAGCTAAAGACTGTCTATTGCCTTTCGTAGCAAAAATGTCTGGCTTTGATTTCACACAAGTTATGAACCAATGTCATTTTGTTTTACAGGTTCTACAGAAAATACAACATTCCAGGAGTAATTGGTGCCATCGATGGCACCCATGTGGCAATTGTAGCACCGCTATCAAATCATCTTGATTTCAACTAACGAGCATATCTTAACTACAAGAGATACCATTCCATAAATGTCCAGTTGGTAAGACATATCTGGCATTATGTTACCTGCAATTTTATAATATTATTAAAATAAAACTTCTGACGTAAAAAATTAAATTCCAGGAGCATTGTTAGAAGCTTTCACGAGTAAAACTTCCAATCTATATTATACGCATTACTTCTGCAACCAATTCAAAGAAAGGATATGTGCCTCATAAGTGTATAAAAATATTTTACCAGAAGAAATAAGTTGTGTACTTTATAACACCAGCATAAATATTTCCATTTATATAAATCGTAGTTACATGTGCACATTAAAAAAAATACGTTATAGCATATTTGAAAATTACTGTTGCTATATTTATCCCTGCAGTATGCGCGTGGGCTACAACTGTAGACCATGAGTTTTCAAGTTACGATTTTTTTTGCGTTCTCTTTTACGAACTCTCCATCTCAATTACCTGTTATCTAAGGATCGTTTTACACACCATAAGCAACAGTTTCAATTGATGTCATGGGAAAGCTTGTTGGAAGAGGTTCTCAACACTTGGTCTACACATGTAGTCCACACGACTTATAATGTTTCAATAAACGTGTGAACAGGCCATAGGTATATTTATTTTATTATATCGTTACCGACCCTTTATCTCCAGTTGCTGTTGTTTTGGGATAAAGTTACATGTCAGATGTATTAAGTCCTATCAGTGCCATTCAAATGCTCAGTAGGGAAGTTAATCAATGCTTGGTATCGTCAATATTGCTACTTATTAATTATTGCGGTAAATATAACATTTATATGTTTTTTGCATTTTTTAATTTATTGAAACACTGTAGTAAATTATGCAGTTATAAATAACCCTGTGTATAATGTGTATGGCCTTATTTGCCAGCACAATGTTTTCCCTTTCACATATGGAACTGCTGAAAGTCTGTCAATAAATGTATTTTCCTGTACCATTGACAAAAATTGTTTTGATGATATGTACAGTATATTCTCACTACGGTTCTGATATACTGCTGAAACATGTCTACTCCCAAAAGGAAAAGAACTTAAAGAAGTAGTGACCCCAAAGTCTGGCAACAATGGCTAAATGAAGTTTCCACTTCTGAATCGAGAGCGGCTGAGGATAGTGTTGAAGACAGAAGCGAGGACGATCATGTAGAGCACAGTGATCATGGCTCTCATTCTGAAGGAGTTCAATCAGGTGAGGACGAAGAAATCAGCACTTCCTCCAATGACGAAGGTGAGTCATCAAAACACTTTCTTGGAAAATACAACACTACAAAATGAAAAAAAAAAAAAGGAAGTACGAAACAGATTCCTTCACGTTCCCAGAATATCATAACTCATTTACCAGACATCAAGGCACGTGCACAAAATGCCAAAACGGAATTAGAATGCATCAGTTTGTTTCTTGACAACCATGTAATACATGCTCTTGTTAGTTACATAATAATATACATACAAGAAATTCAGAATAAATTTCAGAGAGACAGAGATGCAAGACTTACAGACAAAAGGGAAATTGTTGCATTTCTTGGTATTCTCTATTTCATTGGGGTGCTTCGCAGTTCCAGAAAAAACCTTCATCAGGTGTGGGATAATTCGAGGATAAGTGAGATTGAGAGTTGATATTTAGCAATGACTGAGACAAGATTTCAGTTTCTCGTACGTTGTACCCAATTTGATGATATTAGGGACAGAAACACTAGGAAGGAGACTGACAAACTTGCCCATATATGTGAAATATTACAGCAGTGTGTAGAAAACTTTCAAATGAAAGTAGTTCGTAGTGAATATCTCACTATGGACGAATAACTGCTTGCATTCCGTGGCCGCTGCCCATTTAGGCAATTTATACCGACCAAACCAGCAAAATATAGTCTAAAAATGTTTCCATTAGTTGGTGCCAAAACTAGATACACAGTAAATTTAGAACTGTATGTTGGCAAGCAGCCTGAAGGGCCTTACCAGGTAATAAATTCGCCGACAGATGTTGTGCTGCGGCTTGTAAAACCAGTGGGAAATACTAAGAGGAACATAAAAGGTGACAACTGGTTTTCAAGCGTTCCATTAGTAAAGAAACTACTCCACGAGGAGAAGCTTACATATGTATGTACTCATCGTAAAAACAAACCGGAACTGCCACGAAGAATTTTTGCAAAGTAAAAGTAGGCAAGAATGTCTCTCGGTATTTGGATTCCAAGATGATTGTACTCTGGTATCCTATTCCCAAAGGAAAGTACATCTGCCACACTGATTTCTAGTATGCACCTAAATGACACCATTGATCCTGACACAAGAGATGCAAGAAAACCATAAATTAACATGTGTTACAACATAACTAAAATTGGTGTTGACTTAGCAGATCAACTTTGCAAGAAGTACAATGTTGCCAGAAATACGAGACGTTGGCCGATGGAAGTTTTTTACGACCTACTGAATATTTGTGCAATAAATGCTCTGTTTGTCTACAAAATGCATGCAAAAAATGAGTCTGTAAAATGAATATGCTTCCTGGAACAACTGGCTCAGGCTCTCATAAAACAAAAAAATTCAGCACTGATCAGAAATTGCCAAAATTTCACGTACCATCAGAACAAGAGCAAAAATGTTATTGGGTGTAACAGAGACTGTAGAAGAATTACCTCCGATCAACTCTTACTATGTAGGTCGTTGCTACGTTTGCAAGAGAGCACAAAACAAATCTGCTAGAAGATGGTGCACAGACTGCCACAGATACATCTGTAAACAACATATGAGAGACATTTGCATAAACTGTTACAGTGCAGAGTGACACAATCATTTTTACATAAATATGAGTAAAAGTAATGCAGATATAATAGTATATTCTTAAGGTTTTGCGAGAGTGAATGCTACTCCAAATGTATTACCAATAGAATATTCACAATTTTTTTATTATTTTTACTTTACACATGGGCAGGAAGCCTATAGGAATTTGTTGAACACACATAAGCATGTTATGACAAAGTATAATCGCGATACGAAGGACTGTCCTTATGCAGTCGGAGACCTTGTGCTATGCCAGAAAGTGACTTTCAGAAATAAATCAGAGTTTATATAAACTAAAACCTATCTATGGCATATGGGGGACCATTTAAAATTCTATAATTCTTAACTCCTGTTAGCGTAAATTTGACATTCCCTGAGTCAAATGTGTTGGTTAAGAAGGCCCACATTACGACTCTAAAATATTACGACTGTAGTTCCGAAATCGATGTAAGTTAGTAAAGTCACTGAAACATGGAGGTATGGCTATGCTCTAGTGCAGGGACGGCAAATCCTATGCCCGCGCGACAAACACTGGCACGCAATACCCTTTAGAATGACCCGCCAAGCATTTGCGCAACATTTTAAATTGATTTAAACTTACAATAAAAATAATTAAACAAAAATTTCGTATTGTCAATGTTCTTATCCTAAATACTATGTAAGTTCAAGACGATAATGAACATTTAAGAATGTGCGACTATGTTGCCTTCTGCGAAGGTGCACTCTCTCTGGCGGCGTTGCATATATATTTCATGTGGTCACACAGTATGATGCGAGCCTGAGTTTGTGCACAGATCTCTAGTTTCTTGGTTGAAGGAGGGGTAGGAGGGGTAGGAGGGGTAGGTGTCTACCGGTGTCTACAACTGTGTGTCGCAATAGTCCGCCACAATACACTCCAGGATATGCATCGCACGGACACGTATTGGGTCGATGTTGTGATGATTAAATCCGGTTATTTAATGAAGAATGGGAAGAATAATTTATTTTTGCTGTTGGTAAGTCATCGAAACCGACATGTCTTGCCTGTAATTAAACAGTTGCAGTGCCAACGAAATACAATATCGAAAGGCATTTCAAACAGAACCACGCGACATTTAACACACCTTACGCTTGTGGTTCTGCATTTAGAACAGAATATATTTCGAAGAAAAAGAGGGAGCTTAGTTGCCAGCAAAACTTGTTTGTTAACAAATGCGAATCAATGAAAAGTATGCTCCGAGCATCATATAAAATATATCTCTTTTACTTGCGCGTAAGAAGAAACCTTTCTCAGATGGTGAGGTAATTAAAGAAAGCCTTTCTATATTTGTCGAAAACACAGGAGACTCGAATTTAAACAAAATAGCTGAAAATATATCCCATTCTCGAAATACAGTAATGAGGTGCATTGAAAAAATTGTGGATAATGTGTCAGGACAAATACGGCATTCAACTGCTAATTCCAAATATTTTTCTCTTGCGATAGATGAGAGTTGTGATGTGACAGACAGTTCTCAGATTCTTGTGTTTGTTAGGTGTATAAACAACAATTTCGACGTATTTCAAGAAATTCTAGGACCGTATCAGATATCAACGAATACAACTGGAAGGGATATTTTTGAAGCACTGAAGAATTGTATTGAAAAATGTGAAGTCGGTAGTGTTCTGTTAGAGTTGCCTAAACTCGATAGCATTTGCAGCGATGATGCCCCTTGAATGGTAGGGAAGAGAAATGGTTGTGTTGCATTACTCGAAGAGTATTTACGGCGAAAATTGTTCTACATTGTATTATCAACAAAGAGGCTTTGTGTGCTAAAGACATGGACTTTGATCACGTTATAACTCGTGTTGTGCGTTGTTTAAACATGATTTATTCACGTGCGCTAAACAGAATAGAATTTAGGGAACTTTTTGAAGACCAAATAAATGAATATGGTGAACTTTTACTCACAACTCAAGTCAGGTGGCTTTCTAGAGGGGAAGTAGTTTCACGTTTCTTCAAATTAAAAGACCAAATACTTTTTTTAGAAATGAAAAACGTTTTGCCTGAAGATGATAAATTGCATAAAGACCGAGAGTGACACTGTGATTTAGCATTTTTAGTGGATATCTTGAAATATTTGAATACTCTAAATATTCGGCTGCAAGGCAAAGATTCTTTATTTCCACTTATGTGTAATGAAGTCAATGGTTTTATGTTAAAGTTGAAGCTGTTTAGCACCAACTTAGAGAAGAGCATCCTAAATCATTTTCCAACAATCAGCAACAGAGAAGTAAATACAGTAATTTCACTCTTAATCACTTAAAATACAAAACAGTTGTTCAATGTCTGCACGAGTAATTTAAAACTCGATTTTCATATTTTGAGTACGAGAGAAGTAACACTGACTTGGCCATAAACCCATGTATTATTTCAAAGCTTTAATTAAGTAAGTATACCCCACCAGCACAAATGGAAATTCTAGAAATTCAAAACCGTTCGGGACTTTGCTCTAAGTTCAAAAAACTATGTGGGTTGCCGACTACTCCAAGTTTAATTAAGTTCTGGAAATATGTTCCAATGAAACAATGTCCCAAACTTCATGATCTTTTTTAAGGTTCATTTGTAGATTTGGCTCAACATATATTTGTGAATAAACACTTTCATCGATGAATGTCATAAAAAAAAGCAAATTTCGTTCAAACATCACCGACAAACACCTTTCTGATGTGCTAATTTTAAGTACATCTGAAATTGCACCCAAAATCGATATATTGATAAGCGAAAAGTATTTTGTGAATTTTTTTAAGGTTATGAGAGAATACTGTTAATTTAACTGAAACTGCTTTTTCTGAATGTTTTTGTCATTGTTCTTATTTAAACTGTAAAATTCTAGTTCAGTTTAACAAGATCTGAAAATATACCACAACTAAACATTTTATAAAAATTACTGTTTATTTACTTTATTATAACATGTGTCCACATTACCTACATTTTGAACTTATGAAAAGAAGTCAATGTTAAAGTTATGTATGGTGGCCCGTGTCATGATTTGGGTTAACTTTTTTGTCCATATCTCCCAAAAAGGTTGGTCGCCCCTGGGAGTGTTTTTGGGAGTCTTCTAGTGATTTGCTTAGTGTTTATTTGTTTCTTGTTTCCTTTTATCGGGGTTAAGTTACATATGGGTGGGTGTTGAGTTCATTTTGGGGTTTGTTGTCTTTTGTATTTGGTTTTTCGTAAATGCTCAATAACCTATATTGTTTCAATAACGATATTGTGGATGTACCAGAGCTGTTGTAATTTTCGTGGTTTTTTTTGCAAATGAGTGGTTGTAAGGGGGGAGGTTGTGGCATCGTGATCGCGCACTGAGAGAAAGAATTGTTTCATTACGCTAAATATATTTGTTTGGGTAACGTTTGCTTCAACTAAACAATATTTTGTTATTAAGACCAAGCTTGTAGTCCTCCAAACAAATCTAATTATTTCCCTCGAACAAATTATTCATTTAAACGCACTTTGTTTGTGTCAAACGTATATTTGGTTACTTCAGGACGTTGAATAAATATTTTGTGTAAACAAACAACTCGTTACAACTTGCCAACAAAATAATATCGTTATTTATAAGTTAAGTGCTTTGACCAACATTTTTTTTTCGTTGGACTAAATGATTTTGTTGGCGAAACTAAATACATTTGGTTGACTTGCGGATGATGGCAGGCTGGCGTACGTAAGCGATAAGATGGCGAACACTGTATACATCAACATTCAAAATATAAGCTTGTGCGACAAGTAGAGCGTCTAAACTGTTAATCGGCACAATTTTAGTATCTTAATTTTAGGTATAACAATTTCAAAGTGGTTAATTCGATTGACCACAAAAGAAAATGCTATAAACTTGAAAAAGACCGCAGCTGCACGACTCGTTCTTTGTGCTGCCGTGCACGACCTAACTATTCCTACAAATAACAATATCACTCTCATGGAAGCATTCGTAGCTCAGTTGGAGTCCGGCCACTTGGCTCAGTGGAGCCGACCCCCCGTAGCTCAGTTGGTTGAGCGACCGACTTGGATAAGAGGGGTTCTAGGTTCGATTACCGGCCGGGGAGGTGGCATTTACAGTCACTTCCTCGGGTTCAGGACTGGGTGTTTGTGTACGTCTTGTCTGTCTGAAACACGCCTACTTGTGTACGTCTTGTCTGTCTGCCACACGCCAACGTCCAATTACGTCACTTACACGTAGAAAAAGTCACTTTAAAAAAAAGTGGTTAAGGTAATAGATTTTCAAAAAATATATATAAAATTTTAAAAAAATAATATAAAAAAAGTGGTTAGCGCTCCTGGCTTCTGAGACAAGGGTCTCGGGTTCGATTCCCGGCCGGGGAGGTGACATTTACAACCACCTCCTCGGGTTCAGGACTGGGTGTTTGTGTTCGTCTTGTCTGTCTGAAACACGCCTACTTGTGTACGTCTTGTCTGTCTGCCACACGCCAACGTCCAATTACGTCACTTACACGAAGCAAAAAGTTACTGGGGATTATATGACATAGACTCACTTAATGTTTGGTGCAGTGGCGAGGCGATAGCCTTGCCATTGTATCAAAGATTTTATTTAAAAAAAGTTTCATGAATTGAAAGTGTTAAGTGAAGGGATGATGGATGAAATCCCGACGCAACTGTACTATTTTTTTTTTTTTTTTAGCTCTTAAAATTTTAGAAATTTTTCAAGTTTATTATATATATATTAGTTCTTAAAATACTGCATGTGCATTTAATACGGCCAACGAAATATTTTTATAACCAGCTAAATATTTGGTACTGCTAACAAAATTCAGCTATTTGCCTCAAACAAATCGAGGGAACAAAATAATTTGATACGAGGAAACAAATATTTCTTTGCCCCTATACAAACAAATGATTTGGTTGATTCAAACAAATTTTGTTTGCACCAACAATTTTTTTTTCTCAGTGCGTGGTTCGCGCCCCACATGCTGCGAACCGTTTTTGTAAGTCGCGCACCAGAATTAAAGAGGTGGATTCCAAACCACACTAAGATATTTTTATGGTTTTCGGTTATCTACACTGTCAAGAAGATAAATTCGTTCCCTGCCTTTGTAAGTAGGCTGTGCATTCATAACTGCATTATGTCCACAACAACAAAGCTGTAAAATCTCTGTTTTCCAAACTATACTAACTGTAACAGAAATATCATCCAAAATACACTAAGTCATTACACTTGCGCAGTAGCCGTACTCTCTGTGACTAAGCATAGTTTGAAATCCATTGTTTGCAGCTTCTTTTGTAAGTATTCAATTTATCAATAAAATGCTTTGATTTTTCAGGTTATCTGCCAAGTGTTTTCATTTGGTAGTAGTGAATGTGTTATCTGTTGCTCTATGACTCTGTGACATCCATTTTGTTATTGTTAGAAACACGTGAACATTGTTTACTACTACTATTTTGTCTTTTCAAAATGAATAATGCAAAACTAGTGAGTAAGTTTCTTTTTGAGAGTGCAGTTAAGTGTGTACAAGAAACCAACAGAAGACGTAAGTATACGAGAAACGAAGATTTGTAGGATAAAAATCTCAGCAAATTTGCAAGGAACAGTTCTTCAGCAAAATATATGCCAAAAATAGACTATTTCACAACCAGAGTAATGGATGTCGTGCAAAGGAGTTGACAAGAATTGACATTATTGACTTTTTTTTAGTAAACACGTACATTCAAAACCAAAACTGAACAAGACAATTTTATAATGAAACACATGATACCAAGTGAATCAAAAACACGAAGGCGAAGAAACGAGAATCCCAGATCACGGAGTGCTATGCTGTATTGTGTTCGGAAAGTGAATTGTCCAATTGTTCGTGTTTGTGCAAGGTCATTCTTTTCGCTTATTCAGGTTGGCCGCACTAGACTTAATAATGTATGTAAATAGTTCAGAGTTCATGGTGAAAGTATACCCGAACGTAGAGATAGTTCGAGAAAAACCGAAAGTGACAAAACAATCGCAGAATCCATCGTAGCTTTCATTTCAAAACTTAAGTGTCGCTAGAGTCATTATGGTCGCAGCAAAAGTGCAAGAGGCTACCTTCCACCTGAAGTAAATATAAAGACGTTATGTATGTGGAAAAGGGAGAATAATGATTGTGGGCAAAGTGTATGTTCCTTCTTAAAGTTCTTTAAACTGTTCCAGCTAAAGTTAATCTTATAGGTATTTTGGAAACTCGCGAAGTGACGAAGTGACGTTTGTTCTTTCCGTGAAGACGCAAATATTTCTATCAGTAGTGCGACAGACATTCCTAAGAAGCTGGAACTGATGATACAATATAGGTTGGACAGAAGACCAATCCCCAAGAGTTTCAAACGAAGTTGCCTCTACACTCGTAGATTTCCTGTCTGCTTTGGAATCAAGATATGAAAACGAACCAAATAAGCCTCACACCTTAAAGACTATTCTCTTATGCATGTTCCAGTTAAAACAACTACGCCATTGTTGTAATGTTGTTACACTGTGTCAGAAACCAGATTCTGTGCTCCAGGATTGAACCTGCGAGACAGAACAGTTTTCTGCCCCCAGACATAATTTTTGGTAGAATGGAAAAGGTTTTTAGGAAGAAGGAAGTAATACAAAGCCCTGAAGAATACCATAATATTTACAGTCATCATGTAACAGTTAAAGTGTTAGGCTATGACTGGAGTGTAAAAGACTACATAACATGCTATAAGAGAACTTTGAAATCCAAAACCGCTTTCAAGCTTTAAGAGCAGAGAGTCATTGTATATATTGGAAACAAAAATACTAATGGTGCTAAAAATATGTACACAGGTCGTACTACAGCATTTCAGAGAAAATGGATATCTTTAATGCAAGCTACAGAAATATTGCAGATCAGCCGCAAGTTGATTGCATAAAAAAAAAAAAAGAATGATGTTTTGAAACTGCCCAAATATATTACAGACCCCGAAGCGACAAAATGTTACGATAATGCTTTTCAGAATCCACAGGGCACTACTGACAGAATCTCTATTCGTTTCGTAGAGCAAGAACCATTTCTGTAATTCACTGTTAAATGGATAGTTAAAGTATTGCTTGTTGATTTTAGATTTCAATAATTTCCAGAACACTGTATTATGTATGATGTGTATACTTATACTTTAACAAGGTTTTGAATGATCCCTAATGACTTATGTGCAACATTTGCATAAAAATATGTTGTGTAAAAATGATGTGATAGTTTAGTTTTATTGTTGTGAAACTAATAGTAAATAAAAATAAACAACTGTGCTTGTTATGCAGGAAAAGTAAGCTAAACAAGAAAATAGCACTCGATCGGAGCAAAATAAGTTAACGATTTTTTTAACTTATCTGTGCTCTGTGCGCAGCCAATCAACATACAGGGCTGTAACTATGCTAGTATATTGTGTTTTTGTGGTGTTTAAATTTATTTTTTAAAATTAAAATGAATAGTAGGGTTTTGAACAGATAAATACATGGAAGTTTATTGTTATTACGGGTCGTAGAGTTCCTGGATGCCAATGGCCAGTAGCTTGTGGAACGTTATACAGGTCTTGTCATGGCCACTCTTGGTCATGCCCGAGATGAAGGGTATTTCGCAATACTGCGTAAAATAAATATACCTAATACTCTTCTCTTGGAGGAAAGGCGATCATTGTGCGCATTGCAATATCCAGGAGCTCTGTGAGGCAGCAAATGAATGTCTGGTTGAAAACCATATCAGCATGCACTTTCACAGAACAATGATACATATTGTGAACATGTATTTTCAATGATTTCTTCTAATCTCTATGTTATTTTCGTTACTTACTGTTTTACATGTTCTGCTCAAACCTTTTGCGTATTCTGAATTGCGGTAGCGTAGTCATGTGATTAGCATAGATGAAAATTACATTGCCGTGTGCACAAAATTAACACGAATAAACACCAGAAAAAATCCAACATATCTAACAGAGATTGCTGAAATATTTTAACCCTGCTGAAATTCTTGAATGTTTCCTTTGCGGTACACATATATATGGAACATGTTCACGCAGTCGGCTAAAAACAATGACATTCGAATTTCAATTCCGTCATTCACGTAATGTTCATGTTCACTTTCATTTGACAGACAGCTTGTCAATATCAAGCTATAAAGTTAGTGATAAGCGATGTCGTACCACATGATCACAAAAGCCAAACAGAGTCACAGTGAATAAACATATCACCATGCTGTAAAATTTGCTTTCAGTTTATACATATATTACTGTTACCATAGTTGTTTCTGTAGTATCACGTTACTACTTTTCCAGTTCACTTTAATTCTGAAATTTATCAAGAGAATGTTACACGAATCATGGACTCCCCCTCAGTTGGAATGGTAACGAAAAGTTAGCGGCTGAAATTGTAAGTAACTTAACATGTTTTGACTCAAATTTAGTTGACACAGCAGGTTTCTCATCTCCTTATAAGCAGAATGAGAAATAAAACTAAGAGAAGGCCCTGATAAACAGATATTTCATTCCAATGTTTTACATGATAACGTAGGGCCAGTATCTAATTTAATTTGTTATAGTAGTAATAGTATGAGGAACGTATACTATTGTAATATTAACAAAATCCTCAATCATGTTAAAAAAGATAGTATTAATCAATTTAATATTATACATACTAATATACAATCTGTTAGAAACAAACATCTTGAATTAAGTGTATCACTTGAAAGCTTGAATACAAATATTGATTTATTATGCTTGACGGAACATTGGTTAAGCCCGCAAGAAGCGGAACTTATGTGCAGTGGTTCGAACTATTGTATGGTTTCTGCTTTTTGTAGGCTTAAAGGTTATGGTGGCAGTTGTATACTAATAAGTACGTACCTTTTTGTAAAGAATTAACTTGTCGAAAATAATTAAGTATATCCAGTGAATTTGAATGTGCAGTGGTAAATATCAAAAGTAACTCTATGAACTTAACCATTATTTGTATATATAGAGCTCCTAATAGCAATATTGGTAAATTTTTTGATAGACTTGATAAGTTACTTTATTTAATATGTAAACACCATGTCATAAAACACATTGTAATATGTGGAGATTTTAATATAAACTACGGTAAACAGTCTTGTGAGCGTGATAAGTTAGTGGAAATTCTAGATTCATACAACTTGGTAAATAAAGTATGTGGTCATACTCGAATAACTGGTAAAACCAATACTTCAATTGATTATGTAATATCTAATATAGATGAAGTAGAAGTAACAAATGTTGAACTAGGTTTGTCTGATCATCTTGCCCAATTAATAATTATTCCACACTTATCAACTCAACCTCAATTAAACAAACATAATCTAGTACATTATCGATTATTCAAAGAATTCCACAAAAATAACTTCATCCAGATATTGGACTTATATACATGAGATGAAGTGTATGTATATGATAATGTCAATGTAATTTTTAATAATTTTTTAGATATTTTCGTAAAAAACTGTGATTATTGTTTTCCCATAAAACGTATTGTTAGAACCTAGTTATAACAAAAATAAATCTTGGATAACTTTAGGTATAAAGACTTCAAGTAAACGACTTAAGGAACTTCACTCTATTGTGAAGCATGGGAAATCGGACAATGAGGATTTCATAAACTATTATAAAAGGTACAAATCCATTTATAAATCAGTGCTTAAAAAAGCCAAGAAATTATATGCTAAATCATTAATGGATGGTAATGAAAATAAAGTTAAGGCTCTTTGGAAAATAGTTAATGAAGAAACTAAATCTAACTTGAAAATGAAAAAACAAGGTATATACAAATTAAATACAGATAAAGGAGCTATTACATATCAGTTCAAGACTGCTAATCATTTAAATAAATTCTTTTTAAATATAATGAAGAGAGACATAAATCTTATGAACATACTCAAATTACTCAAATATCAATAAATAAAAATAAAAGATGTGTTACAAATATTAAATTGTATCTAGTTAATGAACATGAGGTAGAAAAAACCATTGTGTCTCTCAGTAACAAAAAAAAAAAAACAACTGATATTTTTAATTTGTCATCTTATTTGATAAAGAAATGTGTGAAGCAAATTATTAAACCTATAACTTATATTATTAATGCCTCAATTTCTCAGGGGGAATTCCATGACAGAATGAAAATTGCAAAAATTGTGCCTGTATATAAGAAAGGAGAGAGAACTTTAGCAAGCAATTATAGACCAATAAGTTTACTCCCAATTTTTTCAAAAATTTATGAAAAAATCATACATATAGGTTAATTAAATTCTTAAATACAAATAATATTTTATGCCCAGAGCAATGTGGTTTTCAAAAGGGAAAGTCAACAACCATGGCCATGTATTATCTAACTAAAACAATTATTAATTACATGGACTCTGGATCGTATGTATAGGGAGTATTTTGTGATCTGTCAAAGGCGTTTGACCTTGTTAATCACGACATATTATTGAATAAATTACAACATTATGGCATAAGAGGAAATGAATTGAAACTCTTTGGCTCTTATTTACAGTATCGTAAGCAAAAAGTACTCCTTAAACAGAATAACAATGAAATTTATTCTGATTGGGGTTGTATTAAAAAAGGAGTACCTCAGGGAAGTATATTGGGTCCCTTGTTGTTCCTGATATATGTATATGACCTGCCAGCTCAAATATAGCCTATATGGGTAATATAGTGTCATTTGCGGATGACACAAACTTGATTTTAACTGCTGAATCTATATCTGAACTTAAGTACAAAACCATAAAGCAGTTGATAAATATAAATAAATGGTTTAATGTAAATTATTTGAAACTAAACATTGATAAAACACAATTCATGTTTTTTTTTTTTTTTTTCAAATAATAATATTAATATTATGAACCACTGCTAACCCAATTTCAAAACCAAACAGTAAACCAAGTAGAAGCTACAAAATTTTTGGGATTAATGGTTGATAGAAAACTTAAATGGAATGAACATGTTAAATTAGTTTCTAATAAATTAAGTAAAGTATGTTATGCACTCAGAATATTATCAAACATACTGGATAGACATGATTTACGTACTGCTTATTTTGCACTTTTTCATTCTGTCATGACTTATGGTATTGAGGTTAGGGGAAACAGTAGTCATAGTAATATAATTTTTAATCTTCAAAAGAAAGCAATACGTGTAATATGAAATGTTAAACCAAATACCTCATGTAAAATTTTATTTAGTAAATTGAAGCTACTTCCATTTTATTCAGAATATATTTTTCGATTATTACTATTTACAAAAAACAACATAGAAAGTTTTGTTGAAATGAAGAATCCCAATGTATATAAAACTAGAAATTCTTATAAACTTAAACCAAAAACTCATAATACAACATCATTCGCCAAGGGAATTCAACACAGAGGACTTGTTTTCTTTAATAAATTACCTAAAGATCTATCTTTAATTGAAAATAAAGTTAAATTTAAAAGGGAACTCAGGAAATATATAGAAATTAAGAATATATATTTAGCCATTGAAATGCAAGATTATTAATGTAAATAATATTTACCAAGGTGTATGCATTGTATACTTGCTCTTAAATATTGTTTTAACTATACTTAATTGACAACTTTTTTATAATTACGTTAAATGATTAGTAGGTTTTATAAACCATAATTTTTTATGTATTTATTGTAAAAATGTAGTTAACCATGAACATACCATAAGATTTTGTGTTTTTGTATTGTCTATTTTTGTAAAATTTGATCATATTGTAATCTTCTTTTTGACAAAGCCTATGTTCTTAGCATTAAGCTTATACTTGAACCTATTGACTGATATAATAAAATCAAAAAATCAAAAAATATTAACAAATATGGAGATTGTTTGTCATTCGATTATTTAAGATAGTACGCAGTACCATTCAAATGTTCAGTTTTACAAGGCATGTATGAACTACAAAATTGTTCCACTACTCTTGCATAATTTAAAAATATTTTTGTCATATACAATAAGAATGTGTGCAGAAACGTGAACGTATTCCGAGGAAAATAATACGAACAATGTAATAACTCTCCAGCCAACAAATTAAATCTACAGATACATATTTTAGATGATTTATTTTTATCAAAATTTCTATGTTTAAAATATGTCTACAAGTCGTAGGATATTCCCAATTTCCTAGCGCAGCCACTCAATGACATGTTCGAAAAAATAAAATGGGGAAGAAATAAGACTTATGGGACATTTAAGCGAAGTTCCATTAAAATATAACCCAACTTCTCTGGTCGTGTTTTCGTCTGACTGAAAGGTTTGGAAATCTTACATATTGCGTAACTAGCTGACAAACTGCTCAGACTGCACGAGGCGTTGTATCTTGTTGTGCATTATACAGACACTTTCGAAAATGTGCATGAGGACAAACATATATCTAACATATGTTTTAAGTAGACGAACATACTTATATTTTCTAATGTTCCGTGCAGTATACAACAGTGAACAATTTTACGGTGTTTTGTGAGTGGAGAATAGAAACACAGTCCAAGATATATTAGCTAAAAAAAAACTGACTTTTTCTAAAAAAAATATAATAATAAAACCGAAAAATAAGAAAATGTACAGTAACAACAAGTTGTAGACAAAACCCTGTAAACAATGGTATTTTAAATTTACGGTATACATAATATTGAACTAAATCAAAGAAATAAAGCAGTTACTTTGGTAACAATTTTTACAACATACGTCTCATGAGTAGGGTAAACTGCACACCATACTGTACATTATATTATATATGATGACAGAATTACGATAAACTAAATACGTAAATAGAACATTAAGAAATGCCAGCCATTCGCGTCAGTTTGTAATTGTCTTATTTAAAGAAAACAAAACTAAGTCATAAAGAGCCAGAAGTATTAAAAGTTTTTAATTGTTATAATGTAGACTAGCATCCTAATAAAAGTCTTTCTTTAGTTTAGTAACAGAAATTATATGTTGACAAATATGTATATTTCACTTAAATGTAAAATGTTGATATCACTGGTATCCAGAAGCTGTTTTGTTACTAGGCTTCCACATTGTTGAGTCGTCCATAACCCGATCACGGCAAAGTGTCCAACCTGCCGTCTTCCGACACTACGAGATTTGGCCACAATGTTTGAAGCAGGACAGTGAGGCCATCTCGACAATAAGACTAACACTTCAGCAACGCCTTTCTACAAGGTATTTATAAAGTACAGAATATTTAAAGCAGTCGCGTTTGTTTCACCAACTTTGAGCCCGATTCTTGATACATGCGACATTGTACATGTAGACGCACTATTTAAGACACTCTCTGGATGTTTAAGCCACATCAGTTACTAAATATTCATGGAATGCACGGAGGAAAGGTAATTTCAGAAAATAACAAAGAGTATTTGATTATTTTCAACTGTAGGGGTTTTTGACCCAAGTGATTCGATCATTATACTTGCATTAGGTTAATGACAATCTGTAAGATCCATTACGTCTGCGCCTACCCATAGCTTACAAGACGGAAAAGAAGTGGAAGAGTACTTAGGAGAAGAATACCTTAAATTGTATTTTACTTCAAGATAATATTGCATTATAAAGAGAATTTTGTTTGTTAAAACTAACATGACTTGTTTTTTTTCACAGCTATATACTGCTGATAATAGGTTGCAATGAATAAAAAGACAATTGAGGCATAGAAACTGGATTTCACTTACGTGAAGTAACTGCTGCTGGCCATGAATCCCACTGATGTTATCAAACATTTTTTAAGTAGTTTGCTAACGGCTCTACGAAGCATTTTTCGGCAAATTGAACTAAAGATTGTTAATTCCTCTTCGCTTAAATAATATAATTTCCTTCCAATACATAAATTTTCTATTCTTGAACACACTATAAATATTAAAGTAAAAAATTTAAACATACATAAAAGTAAAATTGGTGAAAATAAACAAAATTTATATTAGTCAATCTGTGCTAATGACCTTGATCTTAAGCGCTGACAAAAATGTAACACTCATTCTATCAATGAATTGATACACTGACAAAATTATGAAAGTTATCTTGTATACCTACGTGCATTATAGAGTTTGGAGAGCGCTTATCGCGGAAAGTATTTTACAACATACAAATAGAGATGAAAACGCAGGTAATAGCAATGAAACAATAGTAAACAGGCAAAATAAGTAGTAGTAGTAGTAGTAGTAGTAAGTAAAATTGTGGGGCGCTCGACACTGAGGTCATCAGCGCCCACAGAAAATTAAAATAACGGACAGTACAATCCTCCACAGGAGAAAGATAAAAAGGACAAACACAACAAGACAAACATAACAAAAAAAGGACAAAGAGTCAAAACAAACGACCTACATAGGAGGCAGAAACAATGTGTACAAG
>PNEQ01112196.1:0-24386 GCA_003012365.1 Medauroidea extradentata
GAATGAACAGATAACGGGCAAACTACACGGCTAGATATGCAAGGAGCAGACCTGAATGAACAGATAACGGGCAAACTACACGGCTAGATATGCAAGGAGCAGGCCTGAATGAACAGATAACGGGCAAACTACACAGCTAGATATGCAAGGAGCAGGCCTGAATGAACAGATAACGGGCAAACTACACGGCTAGATACGCAATGAGCAGACCTGAATGCACAGATAACGGGCAAACTACACGGCTAGATATGCAAGGAGCAGACCTGAATGCACAGATAACGGGCAAACTACAAGGTTAGATATGCAAGGAGCAGACCTGAATGCACAGATAACGGGCAAACTACACGGCTAGATATGCAAGGAGCAGACCTGAATGCACAGATAACGGGCACAACTACATGGCTAGATATGCAAGGAGCAGGCCTGAATGAACAGATAGAGTGTATAAACACTCGGTCCGATATTAACGGATCAGTTTTGAATACACAGCTAACAGAAGTGAAAATAGGTATGAATGACATAGGGACCCAGATAACCGACATGAATTCCCAGTGTACTGAGTTAAGAAATTAAATTACATCCGTGCGGAAAGATACGAGGGAAGTTAATGCCGCGACCGAAGCACTCCAACGATATATAAACAGAACTGCACAAACTAACACAGAATACTTTATTATTGGCTTAATGCAAGAATTAGCCCAAGTTAAAACAGTGAATGAGCATAGGCAGTTATTTGCAGGAAGGTTGAACTCTTAACAGACAGTTGAATCTAGAGTAGCACAAGTAGAGGCGCAATCACCTACATCTGCAAGTCAAGTTCCTAACCATAATTTTCAAGCTGTTATGGAACAACACATAGAAAATTTTGAACATACAATAAATGAAACAGTCAGGAAACTCGTAGAAGCAGCCATTTGCGTATGCGCGAACAGCAGCTGCGCCCATGATGCAACATGTGTTAGACTGACGCCTACTACACTAGCTTCAGCACAAGAAGAAACTAACTCCACACCCGTTGAACAAACTACACAAGTCACTTCTAACCATAATTGTCTACACACACCGGTAAAATATTTTCGTCACCCAACAAAACAATGGGCAGGGAGCATGCCAACTTTCTCCGGCAAAAGTTTTGAAAATCCAGTTACGTATTTACGTAAATTAGAAGAATATTTTAATCTGTTCAACTTGACACATGAAGAGCGATTTAAATGCATTCGGCATAGCTAGGGCCCGGTAGTTGTCTCGAAAATATTTTTGCAGCACTTTGTTACAGTGCCTTACGTGCGCACTTGCATCTTACAAACCAGGGATATTCTAAGGCTGTACCAAGGTGTGAAGTTTCTGACTATCTTGGATATCACATGTGCGTATTGGCAAGTGCCATTAGAAGACAGCTCACAACAGTTTACAGTTTTCTTGTTCTGCAATCAACAGTAGGTCTTTGAAGTTATGCCATTTGGTTTGTGTAATGCTGTGGTTAAATTTACATGCTGTTTAGACGCAACTCTAGGCGAAGAATACAAGACTTTTGCATGGGCTTATGTCAACGTCATTTTGGTTCTGTCCACATCTTTTCACGAATATATAATGTATCATGTACATGTGGTAATAACAAAATTGAAACAATCTGGAATAACCATACAAATTAGAAAATCTTTACTTTTCCGAGAAGAGACACAGTTTTTAGGCCATTTGTTAACACCAGAAGGAATTCAGAAAATTCAGGCCGTTGTCCAGTTTCTTACTCCGCAGAATACCAAGCAGCTGAGAGCTTTTCTTGGAGTAATATGGTTCTATAGAAAAAACCTCTAATCAGATTTCTAAAATTGCAGTACCTTCGTTTACGCTACTCAAGAAAGTAAGTTTGGAATTGTAATGCAGAGCGTGAAGAAGCTATGCAACAGCTTAATGCCGTCTTCTTAAAAGAACATATTGTATACCATTCTATACAAGGAAAAGAGTTCCTGTTGCACACCGATGTATGATCTTACGCCCTTGGATTTAAGCTAGCACAAGTGGATGACGAAGGAAAAGAAAAGACCGTAGCCTTAGCCAGTAGGGTTCTTAATAGTGCTGAGTGTAACTATTCTGTTACTGAAAAAGTGGCGTTAGCAATAGTATGGTCCCTACTCAAATTCCGAGACCTACTTCTAAGGGAAAGAATTAAATTGCTAACGGATCACTAGTCATTGGCTTGCCTAAAAGCTGGTAAGACATTCGGAAGCAGATGTTGTTGCAGAAATACGATATAGAGATCCAGTATATCAAAGGTAGCGATAATGAGGGTGCTGATTATTTGAGTCGAACACCTGATGAAGAATCTGCACATTTAATACCTCAGCAACACCGCACAGAGCTTCATATATCAAGTATTGTACCGCATTAATTAAGACCAGCTAGAATTTAAAACAGATAACCGACCTGAAGCCTAAGCAAGAACAAGACGAGTTTTTCTGCAAAATTTAATAAAAATTAAATTCATCTCAACCGACGGATAAGATACACCAAGTTTATTGTGTCAACCCCTAAGATATTTTATTATTTTATTTCATCACAGCAATAGCATTTATCAATTTAGTGAGCATTGGGAACCTGTGATAACCGCTAATTTAACATTTGATTTAACTTTCGAAGTTCGTTCCTTGTTGTGTCAACTTTGATCGACTAGGTTGTACGAAGCTTTGACGAGATTGATGTACTTGCCTAATATCTTAAAACTGTTAAATTTGTTACATCATCATGTGATCTGTGTCAGAAGACTAAATACCCAAAGAAATATTTGCAAGCAAGAAGAATTACAGCATATCTTGCCTATTCAACCCCTTAATATAGTATATGTAGATATTTTTGGACTTTACCTAAGTCGAAGGCTGGAGTAAAATATATTTTTGCTATGTTAGACATGTTTTCCAAGTTCACGAAATTCTGCGTAGTTGTGCAAGTGAATACTACAATATTGTTTATAAAAGTAAACTTGTTTATAGAAGAAGTAGGGAAGCTAGGTATCAAGCCCACTTCTATCTCTGTTCGACACCCACAGAGTAACCCGGTGGAATGCAGCATGAAGACATTGGGTACCATGCTATGTATACTTTGCCACAATGAGCAGCAAAATTGGCGGGATAAATTACCCCTAATTGAAATTATCGCCAACCACATGGCTCACGTAACCACTGGTATTGCCCCATTCGAGATACTGACCAACAGAAAAGTCGAAGTGCTAGATGTGAGAAAGTTGTTGCCTAAATTAGAAGAATTTTTACCTCAGGAAGAGCCTGAACAAGTTAGAAGAGAGCTACAAGAGTTAGTGCGAGAACGCCTTTATTCGGCATCTGAAAGTCGTCGTAGATACCAGAAAATTAGTAAGAAGTCCGAGTTTCAAATTGGAGACAAAGTACTACGCCGTACGAACTCGACAAGTTCAATTTTAGATCACATGACCAAGAATCTTATTCTTTTGTTACATCGTGACAGCAAGAGCACAAGACAACTGCTACGAGCTACAACACTTACAGAGGAAAGACCAGCAGGAAAGTTTAATATAACTCATCTACACCCGAGTATACAGCGAGAAGTGTGATGGTGAGGTAAAAGAACAGCCTGAGTTGTATAGTAACTAAATGCTTGATAAGCGATAGTATTAATGAATGGTTAAGTGATGATTTTTTTAATTGATTGATACGGCATACGTTTATTCGCTCATTAAGGTTTTATTGCTTATTTATTGTTATGAAGGCATATATTTAAATTTTTGCGAAGGGTTATATGCAACCGAGTATGCCGAAGGTTTAGTTATGTTGTGGATGGCTTATCTTTATGGATTATTATGGTTGAATTATTATTAAGATGATGCGGTCTTTATCTAATGAGTGAACCCGACGCCACCGCTGAATGTGTAGTTTTACCTCGTGCTGTATACATCGGAACCTGCACTACTAAGTGAGAACCCTACGTAAATGTTTGAGCGAGCCACTTTGTTTATTTCAGCACAAGTTGCTAACGAAAATTTTAAACAAGTTTTAAGTTCTTATGCTATAGGTATTACAAGATCACTACGCACGTCTACGTTTCAGTATTACGTACGAGTAGCTGGTTATTCTAATTTTTCAAGGTCTCTCAAGTTAAAAATACCAAGTAACATCGATGTTATAATTCAGAAATGTCACAATGCGATCTAAGTAGCTGAAGAGCGGTTACACAAGAACATGATGGTCCCTTGCACACTCCTAACATTCCCTACCATTTATAATTATCTATGTACCTGTTTTGAGTTAATCCAAGTAAAGAGAAGGAAACTTTAATTTGTTTGAGATTTTGAAGAGGTTTACGTTGTTGAAGACGACAAATTTGCACTTTCCTTGTGGTACCTTTGATAATTTTCACAAAAATTATTTAAATTTATTTTATTTATGATTTACTGTTATTGAAACACTTCACTACACACGATTTGAAGTCTTAAAGTTCGTTGCGAACGATAACGATAGTTGTATTAATGTCCACCATTGTTAACAAAATCGCAGTGTATTTTATGTCATTGACATTACTTTCTTTTTTCATGCATTGTTGAATTATCTTTGTGTACATTGTGTTTCTTCAAGATGTCCAGAAGATTGACTTTTTTTGGGTTATGCTAATTTTGTTGTATTGTTAGGAATCTGGAGCTACATTTCCGAGTGATTGATAGGGAGCGAGGTATAGATTTGCCTCAAAACCTACATTTTCAATTTAGAGGTTGCTATAGTCTTCTATAATGTTACCAATTTAGAAGTGAGTTAGGTAGTGCCAAGATTTAGTGATCTACTACTCACCCTCACTCTAATTGATTCCTGCGAAGGCAAACATCTACAGTCGATGCAAGAAGACTGACCAGCACCTTGTGATTCCGATCAGTACTGAAGTGCACCCAGTATTGATGTGATATTTTATGAAATAAGAAATGAATTTTCTTTTATCTTAGTGATTTATTTACGAGAGACACAATCTGAGCTAAATACAGAGATCACCATGTTGGTATGGCTAGACAAGGCAGTTACTAATTTTGATGCTGAATAGTCAAATAAAAGTTACGCCGAAGTTATTTTGGATAGTCACTTGACAAAGGGCTGTAGTGTGTGTTGTGTGTCGTGAGAGATACTTACCTGCTTGATGAAGACACGATCGACCACCACGCACCTGTTGTAAGACGATACGCACACCATACTGAATGCTGTGTAACGGAAAACGACTCAACTCTCGCCAATTGCGTCACATGCCTGCAAATTCAAGCCTGCCAACCATTTCTCAACAACTGTGCCTCGTCTTTGACATGAAATTATCTAGAAACTTTCCATAAAAGAATTAATGTATATTGTTTTTTAATCATGTTTATTTATTTTTCAGAATTAATGTGAAAGAATGGACTGAAGAAAAATTTTCCCATGTCAGGGAGTATTGGAATTTAAAACTATTGTAATATTTTTTTATGTCATTAGTATTGTAAGATTTATTTCTATTTAGTATAGGGAGTAGTATATAAAACATAATTTAAAGTGTTATTTCCTCAGGTTTCATCATGTGGATTATACTTACCTGTTGAAATACCAGGCAGTGTAATAGAAGTACAGTATATTTTGCTAGTGTATATTTTTGATTGTATGTTTGTATTCTAATATTTTTATTACTATTTGAACTTTGAATGATAAACAACATAATAATTTAGTATTTTTAAACTCGCTTGGACAATATTGTTTAATTCAGTAACTTAAATTTTGTATTAAATTTAATTTTAATTTAAGCTACCTCATGCTACTTTGTTTTGTATTGGAATCTATGCTTAGGGAGTATGCATGTTCTGGGAACTGCATTTCCTATGCACCGAGGTGGGCACCTCTTTGGACTGCATGTCCAAATTTTCAATTGTTGTGCGAATTTCTTGTATTCGCCCCTTCTGACTTTATCTCCCATTTGAGAAAGATGGATGCGGTAGGTCTTCCCCGAGAATATTTAGGACCAGGGGAAAAATCTACCGCCATACTTAAGTTATTTAGCTTTGGGAAAGGCGAACTGCACAATTCATTATATTAAATGGTTTGCCAACTTAACAAGAGACAATTTTCTCGTTAAAATAAATTAGTTTTTTTTTTTGAGAGAGCCATCGCCGATGCCACAATTTTTAAGACGTCTTATATTTACGAACTGCGCCAGTAGAAATGGCTTTATTTATGTCTGAAGTAGCTTAACAGCCCTACCACTTCTAATTAGCACATGTATAGCTGGCTTAGCATATTTAAAAGTAGCAAATTGTGAAACTTATATGTTTAACTCAAATTTATAATTATAATTACTATTTTGGACCACCATCTTAGCAAATTCAGTGTCGCGGATTTTCTACATACTTAAATGGACTTAAATGACGAGGAGTTATCTTGTACTCTACTGCAACAAACTTAGCTTTAGCACAGTGCACACAATATATATATATATATATATATATATGTGTGTGTATATATATATATATATATATATATATATATATATATATATATATATATATATATATATATAGCAGGGCATTGCTTTAATTTAGTATCAGGGAATAACACCTAATATAATTTCTTCTTTCTTAATTTTACCATTCAAGTTCATTATTCTTTCATCCAGAATATTTTCAAAATATTTTTTGGTTTTTAAAATTCCGTATGTTATTTCAAGTATTTTTATTATTATTTCGTTATTCAAGACTACAGTGTTTGATATGTTATATAGCCCAAAGAACGACTCAAAAGGATTGGTTAGAATTGGTATCGTCCACTCTCACATTATGTTCCACACTTACTCTGCTACACATCCAGTTCTCATCTCTCCCGTACACTATTAGAATAGTTTGTATAATTTTAACAGACTTATCACATAATATCGACCTGTTGTAATTTATATTATATTTTCTGCCTCAATTTGATGTACAAAATAGTGCTTCTTATTTTCATGTGTAATGTTTTGGGCAAATATGTAGTATAAAACTGAATTAACCCTACCGAGTACTCTTCTGTATCTAAAGAGCAACCAACCTAATTTTAAGAGAAGTTTTTTGTATGATAACTTAAATACTTTACTAATTTATATAGAAAAAATATATACTAAATTAAATGAATACTAAACATAAAGAGACAGATTGGAATACAAAAGTAAGAATACCCAACAACATTATTTCAACAAAACATCATGGAGAATTATTACCTCATAAAATTTATTGCTTGATAGTTGATTCTTCAAATTGCGGAAAATTCATTCTTATGATTGATAATTTTATATATTCTCCTGGATAGTTGAATTTGGGTACTTTAGAGTAGAGTGGAGCAAAAGTACACACTTAACATTTGAACTCGCGTAACTTGAATGTTAATAGAGTTAATAATTGGTTATTTGTAACACACATTTTATGATCATTTGTGAGTATAATGGACAAGGTATTATAACATAATTATTAATATTGTGTAAGCATGGATGTGTTTTCCAACACACTGTTAAAACTCACTTTTGCCCCACTAGTGTTTCGGTACTTTTGAGAAAATTCATGCTAAATAATAACAATCAATATTTTTGAGTCTGCCATGAGTAAAGTAGTCTCTTAGCATATCTTGGTTATCTAGTATAATATCATAAACACAGCAGAATCGTTGCAACATCCATCAATATCAACCATTTCTTGTTTTGAAGAGAAAAATTATACTACTGGTTCATTAATTATTTTAATTTCAGCATCAGTATCTTTTATTAATGCGATATGTTGTGGCTGATTTGAACTTGAATAAATGTATAGAGTAGAGTGGGGTAAAAGTGCTTGGCGGGTAAAAGTGCGCAGTGCCGTTATTTTGGTCTCACGAATATTAGGATGACAAGCCTGAGTTCATATTAAATGTGTCATGGTGGAGCATTGTTACACGTGAGAACGGCTCGCTTGAACGAACAGCAACAAAACCACGCGGTAAAGATTAACTTTCATGCTATTGATGAAATATTAACATTTCTCGCAACTAGTATATCAAGAAAGGATTAAGTGTTAGAAAATAATGCAATAGGCAGTTTGCTAAAGTGGTTTTTCGTGTGTGTTGTGATAATTTACAAAGGTCATGTTGCACACCACAGATAGTATCATTTACTGGAAATGGAAGATCAGTACTGCGGGGCAAAAATACGCATGTGTAAGTGGGGTAAAAGTTCGCATTGCTTTTCGTTTACAGTCCTCGTAAATAACTTGTGTAGTGTAATATTTTAAATATCAATTATATCGAACACATTACTTACATATGTATTTGTATTCTGTTCTACTTCCTATACAGTAATTTGTTCTTAACTTAGGAGATTGGCTTTAGAGTATGCGGAGGTAAACAGCATCGAACATAGATTTAATAAAGAATCAAAATTAGCAGGGAACGATTGGGCGGTAGTTTTCATGAAAAAACACAGTTTGCCATTGCGAACACCACAACAAACAAACCTAGCAATAATGATGGGATTCAGCAGAGTGCAGCTGGATGTATATTTTGGTAATTTGTCTGAGGTTACAATAAAAAAATATTCACACCTGGTAGCATTTATAACGTGGATGAGACGGGAATGACGATGGAAAAATATGTGGAGAAATTTATATAGATAACTCTTTACATGCAAAGATTTTCCACAAATATATATACGTTCCTGTTTAATTAGTGTAATTTTGTGATGAATTAGTAAAGTGAAGACTAAATATATTTTCAAGGTATGCGGTGTTTGATTTACAAGTAGTTGATTATATATTATTTGTAAATAAAATAAAATGACTGGGGGAAAAATTGTTTTTATTTAACTTGTGTGTTTGACGAGTATAACTATTACGATTTAAATACCTTTTTTCGTGTAAAAAGTAAAGATAGAGTAAAACAAATATATGAAACTGAAGTAGCTGTTCTGGTATGAAAGCAGGCCAGTGATATGAGATCGGATGATGGTATTTTCATGGCTGCGAGATGTCGTGTATATGTAACTGCTCGCTACGCATAGAGAAAGTCATATCCGCGTATATTTACTGTAGAAGAGTGTAATGAACAGTTCGGACAGGCTCTGACAGGACTGTTGGAGAGTGCTGGTAGAGTTGTGAGGGGGTATTCGATGGTCGGTGCGAGGGCGTAGGGGTGGCGTGATTAGCATAAGTAGTATGAATATGAAACTGAACGTCAATTTCATCGGTGGGGTGGTGTATGCCATGTTTGAAAGTAGTCGAACAGTCTTTAATATGTAATTGTCCTGAAAAATATGTTGTTTTCAAAACGAATGATTGATTTTATCGGAAATTGAAGGAAATGTAGCTAATTTGACAGGAGCGTGAGTGTAGACGATGAAGTTCTGTAGAAAATAAAGTCATTGTAGGTAAAATAAAATGTTTTATCAAAAAGTTTTTTAATAAATGTTTGATTTTATTGGGAATCAATCGACTATAGCTAAGAAAGAAGTCATGTTTATGTAGTATCATTAATGGCATTTAAATAAAGTTTTAAAATTATTATTACAATATTTAAAAAAACTGATAATTTCGAAATTGTTGATCAATACGAAGTCTCAATCGATGGTCGTTACTACTTACGGTCGATTAGCTATTATATAAGAAGACATAGATGTCATGTTGTTTAAGTGAGAATTGTAAAGGAAATAATGTTTAGACGAAGGGTAAGAAAGTGGTGGTAAAGTTGGGAGAGGGTGGTGGAGGGGGTGTAGTAGTTTGAGCGGGTTATAACACGAGTGTCGTGGAGGGGGGAAAGTAGGGGAAGGGGGGGCAATTCATCACTTGACTAGCGGCCAATTAAAATAAAGGAATGGGTACAGGTAGGGGGAGGGGGGATAAGTTAATATATACATGTAAAAAGTGGTGAGGGGCGTCAGTGTGTTGATGGAGCTCGTCCGGGTAAGACGTGTCGGTAGTTGATTTAATTAAATAATTTTCATATAAAAAGTTTTTTTATTAAATAGTTTTTTATTAAAAAAATTTTTACTAAAAAGTTTTTTACTAAAATTGTATTTATTAAATACATGCGGGGTTATAATGGAATGCGAAATAGAAAAATTTTCGGAAAAAAACACCAAGATGGTGGCCGGAAACAAGAGGGCGGTCGGAAACAAGATGGAGAAAATAATTTTTTTTCGGAATTTTTCTGAATTTTTGAAATATTTTAAAATTTTTAAATCTGTTTGAAAATTTGAATTTTTTTGAAATTTTCGAAATTTTGGAAATTTGACACTCAAGGTAAATGTCAAGGTCACGGTTAAAGGTCAAGGTCATCCAACATGGCGGCCGGGGCCATGACGTCACAACATGGCGGGTGGTGCCTCACTTGGGCGGGTGCCTCACACCGGCTCCATGTGCCAGAACCGGCCAAATCATACTATCTATATAACGGTTTTACATCTGCTCTATTTTAGGATTTAAAAACAATATTCGGTAAAAAAAACAGTGGAAAGTAGGAGCCGATGGCCTCAATGGCGCCGACTACAATGCTCTTAAAATGCGGGATATATGTTAATACGAAACTATTTCACACGTACTCATTGTGTCAATGTACGAAAATAAAACACACCTTAGACAAGGACAAAATGCCATTAAGACACCATCCTCATTGAAAATCACCGTTTCGAAGTTCAAACATATAGCTCAAAACGGCCTTTTCAGACTACCATACTTCGGAATGTACTAACCGGATGTATGCCGAACCGTGGAACGTGAACTGACATTTGCTGAAGACTTTCCACCAATATCATAATATGGTCACCGCTTAGAGTCCCGAAGTAGAAATGGATCGGTGGGAACCTTGCACACTAGTTTAGCGGCTGGCTCGTTGTGGTAATGCAACATATGATGTGCGCTTCAAGGTCGCCCTTATTTCTATGTCACTTCTGAGCCTCTAGCGCCCAGAGCCTCGGCGAGAGAAAGGATATTAAGGGGGACTTAGTCACCTGTCGAATATGCACAAATGTCGACACTGAATTATTTTGTTGAACTTGGTGCGGCTCACTTTGCTACAGGAACTTGGTTGCTTTTCTTAACACCCTGAAAACTCTGAACAAATAATTAAGTATTTTCGTACCCAAAACACTCAAAACACTTAAGTCGTAGTCATAAATTTTTTCCACATTAGTATTCCAGTTGCAATATTTTCTTCTTCTCAGTAGAGAAAATCTAAATTGTGAAAGGTGACTGAATCCCGCCTTGGCTCTGGAGTAGTCAAATACAACAATGTCAGGCCGAAATTTAAGCAGTAAACAGAATCATTTTATTTACGTTCAATTATGGCCAAACATAGGAAAATAAATAGGAAACAATGTTACAACCAAAATAACGTTAAGTTGTTCTAAGCTTGCAGTAGATACTTCAAAAGTATTATTATTATTTACAAAAAAAATTCTTGTAGGCTTATTCGACCATACCTTCCTGGAAATCTTATTTTACCAATATTGTCGACAACATTATGTGATTAACATGTGGAAATGTACCAAACATGTTAGTAACATTGACAGCATATTTCGACATTCGATATAAATGAAACTTTATTAAAACATAAAAAATGTTGCATGAATTGATTTACCGTAGCCCTATAAGTAGCCTACTTTGTAACATTATATACCTACACCTCGAACAAAATGACGAACAATTGCAGTTTTATATGGCCCTAACAAACGGTTTTATTTAAGTTGAACATATTTTCGTAGTACCCTGAAAATCGGTCCCGTAACTTAATCTTCTAAAGAGTTAACTGTAGCCCTAATTTGTAATTTCTGGAGAAGTTAGCAACTTTCAGAGTAAGTGTAGTTATTATCGAGAGGAACATTCCTAAGCGCACAGGTAGCACAAAGAATCGTAGCAGTGGCGGATTTAAACTTTTTCTTAAGGGGGGGGGGGTTTTGGGAGTATGCCTTAAGAAGTATATATATACCCAACCCACGGTCCAAAAGGAGGGGGGTCCAAGGGGCCCTCCCCCGGAAAAATTTGGATTTGTAGGTGCAAAATGATGCTATTTCAGAAGATTTCAGGACAAAAATTTGAATATACTTCTTTCAAAAAATGGTTATATTTTTTACGATAAATTATATTTGTAAAGGGAAAATCTATGTGCTGATATAAAAAAAATTCTGACGTGCCATGTGGTCACCACCCAAATAAATAAGAGTAATTGCCCTCAATTATAAGGAATTATCATAAATTACAGACATAATAATAAAAAACATGTCTTGCAACGATTCATTCTTGTCATTGTGTCAGGATGCCGATATTCTCTATGTACAGAATTGCATCTAGGAAAAACTGAAATGTATATAATTTATCTTTGTGGAAACAGCAGGTGTAAGTGTCTGGGCCTTCTCGCCCCCCAGCCACACTCATGTAACCCCTCTAGCTGCTGGACGAGAGGGGAGGAAAGCTAGCCTATTGTGTATAAGATACAAATATTTAATATTTACAATAATTAGAATGTGAGGAATTTTAGGAATTAATTAAAATAAATGTAGGGTATTTGTCAAAGTGCGCAGCTGAATTAAATTATGTAATAAATGCGGCAGTGGCAGGATGTTAAAAGTGTCCTTGAGGGGCGGAAGCTGTCTCCTAATTGGTCCAACTGAACCAACGCCTGCAGGGCAAGTGACAGGGAGGTTGGCGCCTGACAAGAGCATGGCTAGGTCGTTGACAGATTTTGGGACAGATGTTTTCGAGCCACGGAAGACGGCATTGAGACGCAGATAACGACGGGCCGGGATGCCCCAGGGAGTCAGTTCAGGCGCCGGACACGTTTACAGAGATGGTGTTAAATCAAGAGATCGACGGACCAGGTGATACCGTCGGGCGTTTTCAATTTATGCGTCGGGACGCCTACGAGTTGCAGTATTCGGACCGGACATTTAGAAATATTGTAAAGCGTCACAAGTTAGGGCGGCAAACAGCTGACGACGCCATGGTCACCTTCAACGTATTTTAGCTACATATTGCTGAGACTAGCGGGCGTATAATCAAGTGCAAAACCGACAAACCTTGAATAATAACGATAATGCCACGGGAGGACAGTGAGTGATTGCTATCTGGTTTTAACTGAACTTGCTGACTTCTTGTTACTCCACACACTGTACACCACAGAACTTTAGGTCGCCGCAAATTAAGTACAATTTTAAGATTCTGCATAGACGAATGTTTTTTTGTTGTGTTAGCTCTTGAAAAACGTACTCTAATTTTAATGAATGACAACTAAGTTGCACAAAACATTTTTAATCCAGAAACTAGACGTGTTTATTACATACTACAGATACACTACATTCTGTGATGCAATTCTTAAAAACCACATTGTAAATCATAACCAACCAGACCTCACAAAAGATGGGCGCGACCTGGTAAATTTTTCAATAAATTTTGTTCTGCTAGTCCACGATTTTTTTTTCGAGGATCTTCCGGTTACTCTGCCCTTTCATTCTGGTGTTGCGGCATACTGATATCATGTCACCCATCACAAGCACAAAATACCTAGTTGGTTAAGTACTGGTCAAAATCTCTTCACTCATTCAAAAGCATCTTGTCACGAGAACATACACCCACGAAAACCAACAGACGTGTCGAAACTAAATCGTTCATACTGAAATTAGATATCACGAGCCAATGGCTATTCGCTCAAATTTATCGACACAAGAATAATAACGTGTTTTTTAGACATTTCTGAAAGTCTAGTGAAAATCCTTTACTTCAGATTACCAATGTGAAAAAAACTACCTAGCATGGCCTTAATTTCTACATACGTAATGTACAAATGACGAGTGAAACATTTTCACTGTCCTTGGAGACCTAGCAATATGTCTTTCCACGTGTTTTATGTGCATGTCTACATTAACTAAAGGCTGTTTAAGTTTGAAAGTCATCATGTTATATTTCTACGAGATAATGTTAGTTTTGTTGATGTTAACATTGACTACAATGGGGATGGTACCTAGAAAAACGATTTAATATTTACATAATTCTTCCAAAATAATTTCACTCCAAATGCAACCACGTGAAGCAATAATTCCGTGCGTACTTTAATTTTCAAATTATTGTACTTTAAAAATACTATATTTTCAAACGCTGCCGTACACATTAAAAACACTTTCTTATTGGCTTATACGCGTATGACGTAATTCTACAGTTGTTTTCGTTCGCCGCCCGCCCGCCAGGCTTAGTGTAGTAGGTTTTGTAATTTTACTCTGACTAAAAAAAACTGGGCACATTTAATGAACCCAGTTACTTAAATTTATTTCGTAAAATGTGATCGTTGTTGTAAATGCATGCACAGTTGTAGTTGAAGATTTTCTTAGTTTACAACGAAGATTTCACAGGTACTGAGTTGAGAGGATTGAAGACAGCAAGATAGCTTTCACACACAGCGACATTTTAGTGGTAGGTTTAAGTTAATGTCAGTTTAATTCAAATTGCGGAGTGATGATACCTTACTACGAATTAGTTTTATTGCGTCAAATCCGTTCAAGAATAATACATTTTGGTTTAAAGGCAACCGTAAGAAGGTCGCATGCGTCCAAAAAGTGAACCTACACTGATAAAAAAATTTTGTTGGTGCAAACAAAATTTGTTTGAATCAACCAAATCATTTTTTTTTTGTATAGGGGCAACGAAATATTTGTTTGCTCGTACCAAATTATTTTGTTCCCTCGATTTGTTTGAGGCAAATAGCTGAAATGTGTTAGCAGTACCAAATATTTAGTTGGTCGTAAAAATATTTTGTTGGACATATGAAACGCACATGTAATATTTTAAGAACTAAAAAAATTGTATTTTATTCACTTAAAAAAATTCTGAAATTTTAAGACCTAAAAAAAATCGTATGGCCGGGCCGGGATTTGATCCATTATTCCTTCACTTGGCTCTTTCTGCTCATGACATAACCAACTTTTTTTTTCTTTTTTAATTTTTTAATTTTTATTATTAATAAAAATGTTTGGAACAATGGCAAGGCTAACGCCCCGCCACTGCACCAAACATTCCCCCCTGTAATTGTCGTAATTTCATGTGACATAGTCATATTATCCCCAGTCAAGACTTGTTCCTTGCAATTGTGTCGTAAATGGACGTTGGCGTGGTTGACCCAGACAAGACAAACACAAACACCCAGTCCTGAACCCGAGGAAGTGACTGTAAATGACACCTCCCCGGCCGGAAATCGAACCCGGGACCCTTGACTCAGCAGCCAGGAGCGCTAATCACTGAGCCAAGCGGTCGGACTCCAACTCAGCTACGAATGCTTCTGAGATATCGGGATTATTATTTGTATAGGAATAGTTGGCCCTAATATTAAATTGCGATTGTACTGCTTTATTTTCAAACATGTTTGTTTTCCGTCTGCGAAATGTAAACGACGTCAAATAATATTACCAAATTATTGCCGTGCACCGCAGCACAAATAACGAGACGTGTAGCTGCGGTGTTTTTCAAGTTTACAGCATTTTCTTTTGTGTTCGATCGAATTAACCACTTTGAAATTGTTATAGCTAAAATTAAGATACTTGAATTATGCTGATTAACAGTTTAGACGTCCTACTTGTCGCACAAACTTATATCGCCATCTTGTCGCTCACGCATGCCAGACTGCCATCTTCGCAAGTCAATGATATGGATTTAGTTTCGCCAACAAAATCATTTAGTCCATCGAAAAAAAGTGTTGGTTCAAAGTACATCACTCATAATTAACAATATTATTTTGTTGACAAGTTGTAACAAGTTGTTTGTTTACACAAAATATTTATTTGACGTCCTATAGTAAACAAATATACGTTTGGCACAAACAAAGTGCGTTTAAATGAATAATTTGGTAGAGGGAAATAATTAAATTTGTTTGGACGACTCCAAGCTTGGTCTTACCAACAAAATATTGTTTAGCTGAAGCAAACATCACCCAAACAAATATACTTAGTATAATGAAACAGTTCTTTCTCTCAGTGTACCCAGCTAACATTTTAAATGCGTTTAAGCAAACCTGCTGGCCCTTACAGACTGGTGATCCAGCGTTCCGATTGCGCGAGTCGGGAAAACAGTATAACACATTATTAATTTATCTATTAAAAATCAGTACTTCCCCAATTATTGTTACATTTCTTCTGAATGACCGCGAGAATATCCGCAGCAGTGCTGCCATCTATTGACGCATTTCGCAAAACACCGCCCACCGCTCGAATTATCAGTCAATCACAGGTGCGAGTTTATCGTCTATTGACTAAGCCGGTTCTACACGCAGTGAAACAGCATAAACACAATAGACTGACCAGATCTCGAGATTTGGTCGCAACTTTTAACTTAAAAATAATTTCTTAATTTCCTGCCTGCCTTGTCGTTCAGTACACAATACATTGAAATAACCACTGCATAAATAAACTATACTTTCAGTGCTAATAGTAGACTGTTTCATGTTTCGTTTTTTTAGAAACCGCGTATTCCGTCTTGATTTGACACACAGTGCTTTACTAAATATTGTATTTGGAGCAAATTTAATTGTATTGCTCCATAAAGGAGTAGACACTTAAAACTATTCGGAGTCCCAGACATACCCGTTCGTATCATACAAATAAAAGGGTCCCTATACCTCAAAGTGTTCGACATCGTATTGCACGTGTTTAAATGAAATCCATTTCCTTAAAACATTTCACAACAAAAGAAATAAATGGGTTTATCGTAATTTTACGAGCCAAATATAAATTTCTGTTAAGGTAGAGTAAACAGACATACAATAACGAATCAAAAGACGTCACAGGGGCATCACCGTGGCGTCACTCGTTTTTACGGAACTAAAATAAATGCTCTTTTAAATTACTACGTTTTTCTCGAGTTATACGATTGCAAATAAAGAAAGTGTGTTGTACCATTATTCATTAAATTAAACGTAATTTTAAATAAAATTAGACTTTCAAAATTGCCAATGTCCCCAATTTCACTTATGGAAAACGGATTGTCGAAAGTCAAAATTTGCAATTAAGCGGAGCATACACCCAAGATAAACCAATGAACTTACTAAAAATAATTAACTTACACTGAAATTAGATAGCGGCCTACGTAATAAAAGCTATACAAACCTAACACATGTTTGTATTTCTAAAATTTACAGAAAATAAAGGCTTTTATATCGAAAATTGGCGACATTTTTAGTAAGATTCACTTTAAAACGATAGCCATTTTGTGGTGTATGTCGGAGGTAACAAGCGCACATTTATTTCTATGTAGCGACGAGCTGCCATGAGGTATCGAGTTTCACAATACGAGCGGATATTAGCGTGAACCTACTCTGTCAGCGTCCATGGGCGACAAAATAAAACTAAGAGCGGCTCGTTAAGGCCTCCCTCTTTAGTTTTACAGTGGTTTCGAAAGTATTTTTTAAAACACAAATTAACACGTACATCAAAAATTCATTCTTAAAGTTTTAAGACTTATGTATCATCGCTTGTATCTGCATTTTTCTGTTGCAATACACTAAATGGATTTTTACATTTTTGTCCCTGAAATGTCACATATTATGTGGTCAAAATAAGCCAGAATGAAGCAAAATAGATTTTTGCTAACAAACTGTACAGTATTAAAAAAAAAACTCTGGCAAAAATAATTGTGTCGTATGACTTTAAACAGTCTAAAATTTTTTCAAAGCATTTGGTTAAAAATGTTAAAGTTATTTGCCATTGTTTGAAATAAATAAAAGACCATGGCCTTAAGTCATATACCGAATCGACGCGCTATGTGGTGCGCCTGGAGAGTTAGTGAGACATGTATCTGTCATATAAAACTATTAAAAGGGCGGGGTAGGTCCTCCAATTTGCGCACGCGGGAATCGTGCCGGACGATGCCGCTCGTTGCTGGGTTTTCTCGAGATCTCCCATTTCCCCCGCTCCACTCATTCCTGCGCCTCTCCATTGCAGGGCTTTATTTCATGCCATCCTCCGGGGCAAGCCGATGCCTGTGGGCGCCCAAACGTTGTCTGCATCCGAGGTGTGTTCCTCGTCGCTCGGTACACTTCTCATACGTTATTCATTTATTACAAGTTGTAATGATAATGTGACGGTATGAGTGGGCACTTGAATACTTCGATCTGGTCGACTGCCTTGTTGATATTTGTTACAGGGCATTTACGTTCTTGTGAGACCTTTTAAGGCCCTAATTAATTTTCTGTTAACTCGTTTATCTCTGTTAGTTGTTCATATGGACATATCAGTGTAAATAATAAACACAATGAACACATTTCAGCGCAGGTAGTCTACCAACTGAGGTAGTAATAAAACACACATTTTTAAAACACATTATTGATAAGATCATCTTTAAGACAGCTCTCAGAACAGTCTCTAATTAGTCACGTGACCCGCTATAGTTGCCAAAACGATGACACAAGTACTTGTTAGGCTAGTTTAATGTATTTTTTTATAACAATGTTACAAGGAAAGAAATACTTGATACAGTGATACGTCTAGGCTTTGGAGTTCGTAATGGGTAAAGGGGAAAAAGGGTGGAGGAGGAATTTTAACTCATTACACTGATGTTAGTAAGCTCCGTCTACTAAAATTCCAGTCAGGAGTTTAAAGGTGAAATAAATGTTTCAAAACTTAGGCCTGCTAAACGCAGTGGCCGTGGTTGGCGCAATGGCTAGAGCACTCGCCTACCACCAAGGCAATCCGGGCTCGATACCCGGCGAGGTCGGTCCTCGGATTTTCACATGTGGATATCGTACCGGGTGAAGCCACTGGCCGGTGAATTTTATCGGGGATATCCTGTTTTCCCAGTCCCTTCATTCCAGCGTTTCTCCATACGTCATGTTACTCATCACCGGCGCTAAAGACCTAAGTGCCGACCAAAAAATCTCTACTCAACCTCTTGTAAAGTTTCTGGGTTAATACTGCTATACGAGAAACTTGCATTTTTAAAATTCTGATGATTAACTAACATATTTAAAATTAAATTTTCAAATTTGTATTTTACTAAAATCATAAGCAGATATGTACTAACAGACTTATATGTTTTCAAATACTTCAAATACTTAATGTCGCAACAATTTTAAAAAAAAATTATATCTTTCCGCATTATTTGATAGAAATTGATGGCCTAAATATTTTAAAAGTCGAATAGAGAAGTAAAGCATGTATATATATACACATTACACAAAGAGTGTATTTCCTGATATAGTAGGCTTAAGAGTGTCATAGTTCCTCACGAGTAATAACAATATGTAACACTGGGCCTACGACAGTTGTTCTCATAATTATTTTCCTTTTTCAGGAGATAAGGACAGTTCCACATTCCTTTTGTGGCTCCAACACTGAACCGATAGAGTTCCGATCCAACCACTGCAAACTATTGCGTCATAAAGTTACTAAACTGAATATTGTATATTGTTTCAGGTTTGGCCCCTTCTCGACCTGTAGTTAATTCATAATTCATTTGACACTTTAGCCAGTTTATTTGTCGCATGGTACGATTTAGTGCACTGTCAATGAAGCATACGAAGTTTCAGTATTTAGTGCATGGTTTGTATTGAAAATATCGTGAATGGGGAGGGTACCCGATGCCAGGTTATCGCACCATGGATGCAGACATACGGCTGGGCGTCCGTAATCATGTTTTCCTGGAGTATGACATGAGATGACGCCCTACAATCGAGAGGCGCCGGAACGAGCGGGGTGTGAGAAACGACAGATCTATGAGAAAACCCGCCTACCAGCGGCATCGCCCGGCATTATTCCCACATCCGGGGACCGACCCCGCCGGGAATTTAACCCGAATCGCCTTGGTGGGAGAGGCGAGCGCTTCAGTTACTACACCAAACGCTGTTCCAAGTTAGCACAGATAAGCAACGGTAATGTATATGTGTGCGCGCGGCCTCCAAGCTAACGGCCGGCGCGCAGTTAGCCACGAACTCACCTGTGAGCACACGTGTACGCGGTCACGTCGCCTGGCTGCAGTGCACGTAGGTGTGGACAACAGGAATGCACGTAATTACAGCTAGCTCCTTCTTCTTCAGCAGGCGGGCAGAAACTTGTGTCACTGTGGCGTGGCCAACTTGTCCCCGAGAAGCGTTCGTTGTGCGCGCGGGCGACCAACGAACGAGGAAGAGGGGAAGCGGTGTGTGTAGGGGGGTTATCCAGGCAGGAAACCTCCAAGAACCTGCGGGAGGAGAAGGAAGCTGCCGGGGTTCCCCTACAACAACGCTAGTGCAACACTGACACAACGGACACTCGTGACGTCACACTGCGCAGTCGCTGGAAATACACCAGGCCGCGTAACACTACCGCGCCGGCGCGAACGTACCTTTACGCCCTTCTCTCACTTAACTCGTCCTCACAGCTTTATCTAGAACTATTGGCTGCGCAAAATAATCACAACAATCCTCCTCCTTCTTTCCTTCAAAAGTACTCAAAAAATTCGACGTTTGAGTGCAACATAAAAGTTTAACTGCCAGTTTCAAAAGCTGAATAAATTAAAACCACGATATTGTACTCATTTAAAATATCTTATATTTCGCGAGGCTCTTTCGTAATTCGCTAACCTCACATAGATACCCAAATTTGTGTAAGGTAGGGTCCTCTATCGGGAAATTTTGGATTTCCAGGTGAAAAATAGTGCTCTCTTCGCAGTTTTCGTAACAAAACACTGAATATTCTATTGGTAAAAACATTTTTTTCTCAACATTATTGTTCAAAACTTGTGTCGAAGGAAAATCATGAAGTTACTAGCATAGCTGATACGTCTACTTTCCTGGAAATTATGTCTTAATGTTTAAATTGTTTACGTAAATCTAGGAATATTAAATAATAATAATAATGATTTAGATATGTGATAAACTAAATGTACAAAATATAAGTCAGCTTACTCAGTAATATTCGAATACCCAGTTTGATAAAATTAGGGAAAATTTTTTCTGAGATGTCTTTCCACATTAAGATAAATAATAGCAGCCGTTTTCAAAATATTACAAAAGGATGAACAAGATACACAAAAAGTCAAGTCAACTTTATATGTAATATGAGTGCCAAGTTCAATGAAATTCCTGATAATATTTCATGAGATAAGTCAAATTATGTAAAAAATTATAAACATGAAATGAACAAAATACCATAATGTCGAATCAAATTTGTATGTATTATATGAGTACAACTTTTGACGATTTTCTTAAAAATACTTCCTAAAGTAGGTAATACTATGCTACAAATATATAAAATATAAACACAGAATAAACAATGTACGCAAAAATCAAGTCAGATTTGTATGCAGTATATGTGTACCGAGTTTGATCAAATTCAGAAAAAATTCCCAAGATATGTATAACTATGTTAAAAATATGAAAATGGTCGCCATTTTAAATTATGAACACGGGATGAACGAAATACACCAAAATAATTTCAGATTTGTATGCAGTATATTTGTACCAAGTTTAGTGAAATTCAAAAAACAATTTCCTTAGACATGTGATACTATGCTAAAAAAATAAAAATTGCCGCCATTTCGAAAATACGAGCACAGGATGAACGAAATACGTAAAAGTCAAGTTAGCTTTGTACGTAGTATACGTGTACCATGTGTGATGAAACTCTCAAAAATGCTTCCTACAGTATGTAATACTATGCTTAACATATAAAAATGTCCGCCATTTTGAAAGTATAAAAACAGGATGAACGAAATACGCAAAGTCAAGTCAGTTTTTTATGTAGTATCTGAGTACCAAGTTTGATTAAATTCTAAAATATATTACCTTAGATAATATCTAGCTTGATCTAAAACTTTTCAAAATGCCCGCCATTTTGAAAATAGGCAAAGGGCATAAACGAAAAATATACAATTCAATTCAGGTTGCTAAATAGTTACTACATGTGTACTGTGTTTGATGAAGTTTGGTCCACTGGTTCAAAGATTTTTAGGTAAGGGGTGGGGGTGACGCACACATGGACACACGCATACACACAGGCACACAGAAAGGTGATCTCATGAGCCTACTTTTTCCTTCGGAAAGTAGGCTAACAAAAGGCGGGGATTGATAACACCTATTACCATTTGGCTACGCCACTGCCTGAGTTTATGTTTCTCCTGCTTGTAAGCCAACGTTTACAAGGCAGTGACGATGCCATTTTGCTTGTTTACGGAAAAGTTGTTTGTTGATTTTTCAAAAAAATATATATATATGTATATTAATTTGTGCCTTGAGTAACAGAAAATTATTATTTGTAGTTAAATAATACATAATCGAATGCCAAATGTACTACATTCAATCTTTAGTTGACTAAACACATTTGTACCGTTCACTATATAAATCATGTTTATTTTGCTTTCCTTTTATTTGGGTGAGTTCGTAGGTAAATTGGAGCGACATTTTCCTACGGGATATTATGACTTCTCCCATTCAATTTCAGCTGGTCTGGAATTTGTGAGTTTTGCCTTTCTCGCAGTTGTTAATATGATGTGCAATACTTGTCGACAGAAGTCTACTATTTTACTATATGCATACGCTAACACACTCGAATGGTATTTGAGATACACAGTTCCAAGTTGCAATTTGCCAGTCGCTGATTTCAATTTTGTGATAACGTTGCAATGGTGTATGCCCAAATCCATTTGTTTCGTTGGGAATTACCACTGCAAGAATGTTTTAATTAAATTATAGGACATAGCCATTGAGTGAAAAATTATTAAACAGTAATTTCATGTTATAAATGACCAATGCCGGGGGGCAGGAGGAAGCATATGACCCGGACGGCATTAAAAAGGAAGAAAATGGCGTGTCTGCTGTGTTGCGTTGATTTGTGTTCTACTACGTACTTAAAATGTTAATGTGTATGTCAACACCTGTAAGTGAAATTGCATTGGCGAGTTTAATTGCATCACTTATACTACTTGTATTTGCATACCTAAAAATATTCAATTTTCCGGTTACTGAAATGTAATGAATATTACAGTAACTGTTTTATCCAAAATTTTACTTGTCGTAAAGTAAAATTTTGAAGAAAATTATATGGGAGAAAGGCGGCGGAAGACTTACAAAATCGCTTAGATCCTTTATATACGGTTCTGTAAATAAAGATGTTATAACAATATGCGGAACTGTAAGTAAAATAATTGTGTACAGTGTTATTATATTAATTACTAGGAAAATAATGTGGCTATGTTATAGCCTATTAATGTCGTTTAGTTCAAAAATAAATTCAAGACAAATTTTATATTTTTGAACATAACCTCAAACTTTAGCTGATATATTTAAGGTTGCCGGCTACCGTTACGTTTCAAAAGTGTTCACCGCGCATGAGTGATGTCTGCTTTAAAAAAATGAACTCAAGACCCCTACAAGTGTGTATTTCATGTTCACAACTTATCGGTAAAGCATATTTTCTAGTAGTATGAAATTGAGAAAATGGGTATGTATTTCGTGGCCTTTGTTTTAGGTTTAAAACTCTTGGTACAGAGCTTTGGAACAGTACATGCGTGTACAATACATATTAATCATTAAAATAACGTCATAAATTGATGGGAGCACCACTGAAAAAAATTGCATATTGGTTACCACAAAATAATTTGTCGTTATGGAACCTACCAATTTTTTTGTGGTGAGCACAAAAAGTTTCTTCTGCCCCCAATAAAGTTTTGCAGTGATTACAAAATTATTATGTAACTACTACAAACAATTTTGATGAGGTCCGTATTGACAAAACATTTTGTGGCAATCACGAAATCTTTTTATCTGTGATTGCGAGAAAACTGCACTACATTCCAGTGACTTAGCTTAGAGGCCAGGATGAAGCGTGATGGACATGCAGTGTCGTCCTTACCGCTTCCGCACTTCTAGACCTCGGATGCGCAGATTACGTCACTCCAAGCGACAGCATTTAGTAGCCATGTTATGCGCCTATTGCTAAACCATGTTAAAGGAAACATAATTCACAAATATGATGATTTTAGGTTAAAATGTGTTTATCCAACTTACGCTTATGAAAACTCTTGGTGAAATACATTTTAACTGCAATCTTAGTTTAGCTTTACTTAAAAACTGTTTAAGAAATTAAGCTCTCATGGTGAAGTCGGCCTAAATGTTTTGGTCAGAAAAGGAAGATATTTCGAAGTAGCTGAAAACATATGAGTTTTTCTAGCCAAATAGTCGTAGAAGGTATGCCGTAATAACCCCCACAAAAATAAAATACAGTTTCTTTGCGCATACAGTTAGATTATACTTTATTACTACGTAAATTATCTCATTGACATGAATTCAGATGTTTGCGTGTTGAATTTCGTTGCACTGTTTTGAAGATGTCAGTATTTGTTGAAATTTTCAGCATCTTTACAGCCCCTTTCAGACACAGTAATTTGTTAAGTGTCTCCTCACATTCGTTTCAGCAGACCAACG
>PNEQ01112196.1:24486-35291 GCA_003012365.1 Medauroidea extradentata
ATATATATATATATATATATATATATATATATATATATATATATATATATATATATATATATATATCTGTGTGTGTGTCTACGTTTATCGATTCCATTGAACTTGTAGACGGCGACGTAAATGTTGCTTAAGACTTATGCTTACTTAAATACCAAAAACAATTTATTGATTTGTACACTGTAAAATATTATTGTAATTTTACAAGGAAAATCTTTGGAATCCTAGTTGCCAAAGAAATTCCTTGTAAAACTACAATGATTTTCCTTGTAAAGATACAAAATATTTCGTAAAATTACAAAGTATAATAGTATTTGTAATTACAATATTTAAAAAATTAAATTAATGTACCTATTTTGACACTGAACTATTTACTTAATACCTCATGAGTTAATTTTTTACGTTAAATTATTTTGAAAAAAAAAAAAAAATAATAATCGTAGAAGCGCTTAGATACTACACGTTTTACTATCTTGACTTACGCGTTTTTGGGTCTGTTGTTATTTGTATACATTCAGTATAACTTACAGTTCAGTGATAAAATTTCTTTTAAATTTTAAATCACGCAATTAATAAGAAAGCCAACTTTATTTCACAAAATTTTCCAGGAGGTGTGATTTTTGTACAACTACGTAATTTCCAGCGAACCTATGATTTTGCCAAAGTAAATTTTTTTCCTCAGTTTATTTTTTTTTACAAATGAAACATGTGTAACTTAATGAACAAATAACCTGCCACGGAAATTTTTTGTACGTTTACAAAAGTTTATGAAACTACAAAGAAATGCCTTGTCGTTTATACAAAAAATGTTTACAACGCAGTAACTTTCGGTAAACAAGCTGTCCAGAAACAAACGCATTATAAGCGTACTACATGAATTCTGGGCTGAATTTGGAGAAGAAAATGTAAGTAGTGAAATGTTGCACGACGACATTTTATGTACGTGATGTGGCAATACTGCATGGAGAAAGTTCCCTATTGTGCATCACGTCCAGATATTATTTTAAGTATGTTACGTTGAATAAACGTAGAGCCTTGTTTGGACTGCTTGGGATTTGAACCTGCACCATAATATGCAGGTCAGAACAGTAGTAGTAAGGTAAGTAGGATATTTGCGGAGCACAAGAGGGGACTAACTATAGCGCTGTGTTGCCACGTTGTACATACAAAATATCAACGTACAACATTCAGCCACTATCATTTTCGTTTCCAATTTAACCCAGGATTCGCGTGTTTTATTCTGAACATCCTGTATACAAGGAATTCCTTCACTGCATTACAAACTTTACATTTGAAAATTGAAACATTATAAACGAACGATTTTATAATGAAAATCTTTATAATTATACAAGGTTTTGTAAAAGTACATAGCAAATACTTGTAAAATTTACACAATTATTTAGTGTCAATTCGACACCTAAGGGGGTGGGAAGAGGTGAAAAATTCTGAAACTGTTTTCTTTAAACTAATCGCCGATATACATCTAACCCTACAGGTTATGTTCACGGTTTTCACTTCAATAGAGTAATCACAAAAAAAGTTTAAAATGTGAAGTCAGGGTTTTCCAAGACGTGAAATGTGTTTTCGATAAATGATCGATAGCTATCAAACACGTCGATATATAAGAGTTGTTTTCGCTTCAGGATGATGATTGCGGGAGTGGGTACTGCTGATGTCTGCTGTACAGGGCAGCAAATGAACTTATCGATGCTGGCTGTGAATTAAAAATTATAAAATCCGAAATAAACACATATATTAACGGGTGTACTGAATAAGGTGAAATAGTGTCCGTTAAGATCTTGCTGAGTAAATGAACATTATAGAAATATGCGGAATAATTGTGAGTAAAATACAGTATTATAAAGTTCAAAATTATGTTCATGTGATCTTAGGTTAACTAAAGAAATTATTATGTGTAAAAAACTGTGTCTAAAATTGGCTCAAATCATTGTGACATTTCTTGGCGAAAAATTGTCCTTTTATTACAAATTCAAAGTTCAAAGCTTGGATCGTAATTAGCTACTTTCATTAAAATCAAAATTGCATGTCCTTAACTATGCAACCGGCTAAGACAGAGCAAAAACATACGTAACAGGACTTTTGGGTGCAGGACTATATCCTCTTAAAAAACATACTAACAACCAAAAAAATGTCTTTAAAACGTATGTTAAGTAGTACTTAGCTCTGTTCAAAACAAAATCATAATAGAAGCAATAACGTGGCGAACCGAAAAAGGTACGTAAAATACTAGGTGTCACTAGGCCCTTGTCCAATTACATTTCACGAAATGGAGTTCGCCGCACCGTCTTCGGACTTGAGGTTCACTAATAAAATTAATTATTCTGCCAGTGACTTAGCCCTTTTCTTGCATGGCTGGTCGTCCTACACAACTAACTGAACCTTCTGGTTGCATTTGCTAACTCATCTCAACTAAGGATTTGCCAAAATTTTAAATAATGAAACGAGCTTAAAATAAATTCACCGTCACTTTCTAGTTGCCACAGAGAAGACTCTGGGTGTTCCGTGCCCGTATACAGATACAGGAAATACTTACTCTCACACCCAAAGCACTTCCTTTCTTAAAATATACTTGACAATTTTATAAAACAAAAATAGTGTTGATATAGTTGAAAATAAAATTTTCAGCATTAAAAATTACCTTAAAGTTATTACATATGTTAAAATTGTATAGTTCACAAAATATTAAATTACGAAAATATGATACGTGTTTAGGAATGTAGCTCAGAATGTTCAAAATATTTACATATTATCGGGACTTTAAAATGACGTGATTATTACCGAAATTTATGTAAAAACACCAAATTTGCATAAATGTTATTATTTTACACAAGAAAAAATAATTGTAACAGTAGTAGGATTATGTATGTCCTGGGACACTGGCTCCTAGCTGTGGGCATGTGGGCAAGGCCGCCATCTTGGATTACATCACGGCGGCCATTTTGTTGTGCACAGTGGCCATCTTGAATCAGCCTGTCATCTTGTATTACATCACGGCGGCCATTTTGTTGTGAACGGCGGCCATTTTGTCACATATCATGTCACATTATGTCATATAATGTCGCATTATGTCATATCATGTTACATTATGTCATATCATGTCACATTATGTCATATCATGTTACATTATGTCATATCATGTCACATTATGTCATATCATGTCACATTATGTCATATTATGTCACATTATCTCATATCATGTCACACTACATCATATCATGTCACACTACATCATATCATGTCACACTATGTCATATCATGTCACACTATGTCATATCATGTCTAACTATGTCATATCATGTCACACAATGTCATATCATGCCACATTATGTTTTATGTTATGACTTACGTCTTATGTTATGTCTTATGCCATATGTTATGCCTTATGTTATGTCTTATGCCATATGTTATGTCTTATGTTATGTCATATGTTATGTCTTATGCCATATGCCATGTCACATCATATCGCCCATCTTTTCGTGTCCTCCATCTTGTTTCAGGCAGTCATTTGTTTGAGGGAATTTTTCCCTGCAGGAGGGAATTTTTTCCCTCGAAATTTCCCTCTTCGTCTGCTGGGGAGGTCATGTTTGTTTCCATCATTAGCTACTAGGCGGCGCTAGTGTCGCAGTTTGTTTCCATCATTGATTGATAGGTGGTGCTGCAGTCGACATCCGCCATGTTTGTTCAACGTCTACATCACCGTCTGCTAGAGTGCTCTAGTATCGCTATTGATGTAAGGTTGAAGTTGCTTGTGTTTGTATATGGGAGAATAGACCTTATGATTTTATTTTTAGAGAGTTAAAAAATTTTAGTTCGCCAGGTATTGGTATCGAACTTGCAACCTTTGTGTTACTATTCATGTGCCCTAGACCACAGAGCTAAGAGTACATTGGCGAGAGGACTCTGTTAAATTGTGTATATATAAAAATAACTTTTTGTAGCAGATAAATGTTCACATTTAATTTCATTTACATTTTTAGCATACCTATGTCTTATTGATTATATATATACATTAAATAGTATTACTATTTGTATCCTACGAAACCTCAAAGCGGGCTATTGAATCATTTTTATGTGATTCAAAAATCCGCAAATAAGTGCACGCATGAATCCTCAAAGAGGGCAATTGAATCATTTTAATATGATTCAAATAAATGCACACACGAATCCTCAAAGCGGGCAATTGAATCATTTTTATGTGATTCAAAAATCCGCAAATAAGTGCATGCACGAATCCTTAAAGCGGGCAATTGAATCATTTTCACATGATTAAAATAATTGCACGAATGAAACCTCAAAGCGGGCAATTGAATCATTTTCATATGATTCAAATAAATGCATGCATGAAACCTCAAAGCAGGCAATTGAATCTTTTTCACCAAGACCTTAATGTGTTATACACAGAGCTATGTCACCACAATCACATTATTCATTCATGATTATTACAATTTTAAAAATATTAAATACTTTGCACAGATAGTGTGCTATGTAAAATATTGATTGAGTGTACAAGGACTGTTGCATCTGATTCTCTTTAAGAAAAAAGTTATGACAGGCATATGAAATAATGTCTCACAAACACAATGTTAAGTTTAAAGAAAATAATTTATTGAAAATAATTCAAATATATACAATGAATATTTACAATTCTTGAGGTGTCTGTAGCATGTCATCTTCTACATAGAAAAGTTACTGATTTTATCATAATGTCCAACATTCTCGTGCACAGACGAGCGAAATGACACTTGATGTAGCAGAATAAACTTCCAGAAATTTCAGCTTCGTTTTCACTTGCAGACTCGTCATTACATGTTGCCTCTTCCATATTGTCTGATAATCAGAAGAATTACCTTCACTGGCATATATTTTTACTTTTTTTCTCTTTTGTAATAACTCGTCAGAAAAAAATTTGCCGGTGTGAAATTAATTTCTTGCAACAGTTTTTCTCCATACACAGGACACAAATGAGAATCAAAAGTTCTTTCCTTTATACAAAGCAAGTTTAATTCGCTTTATTTATATTGCAATGTCTGATTGCTGAATCCAACTGTCATGGCTTGTATCGAACCCTAGCCACCTCACCAACACTTTATTTCCTTTCTTCTTCAAAACCTTCACGACCAAGTATGTGTTTGGATACTTGGCAACCAGAATTTCTTCACCGTAGAAACTGCCTCGGATGGCATTACCTTCCATGTCTTCTAGGTAGTAGGTCCTTGGATCATAGTGACGAATCTTGACTACTTTAAATATTTCAGTGCTCCAGTTTGGTATGTAGCCTGTAGTAAATGTTCCCTTCACTCTTGATATTCTTACGTAGTCTCCAACCTTTGCTTTAGGTTTGTGCAGGTCCAGTTTCTTCTCATTTTTGTAAACAGTTTGTAGTAAAGAGTTGTCCTTGATATCAACAGGCTTCATGACAGTGGTTCGATGTACTTTATGATTATATTTTGACACTAGCTTGGACAATATGTCCATTCACTTGTAACTTCCCTGTGCTGAAAACTGTTTCCACATTTCATTCTTCAAAGTACGATTAAATCTTTCCACTATACTAGCCTTAAGACCACTGTGAGTAGAGTAGTGGTTAATTTTATGTCTTGACATCAGTTCTTGAAATGATGAATTGTAGAATTCTTTACCGAGGTCAGTATGCAGATTCTGGGGCGGACCTTTGTCATTTAAAACAATGTTCATTGCATTTGGAACATCTCTGCCACTCTTAGATTTTACAGACACAGCCCATGCATATTTACTGTAGCAGTCGATGATAGTCAGCATGTACTTGTAGCCTTTATTCTTGCGAGCATAAGGAATCATTTCAACCAAGTCTGCTTGATACAAGTCCTGTAAACCAAACATCTGCACTTTACGTCGAGGATAATTTCGCCTTGCCGGCTTGTGCAGCTCCCTAGCAATGTTTTGTCGACTCATTCTATGTAGCCGTCTTCACGCAGTTCTTCTATTATGTTAGATATTTCATTCGTATGAGAGTTATTGCCTGCCTGCTGAGAAAGAAACTAGTAGACGTAGTCTGTCGACAATTTCATTAACATTATTCCAGTAAATGTATTCTGGTTGCCATCCATCTTCTATTTTCATACTTAGGTCGAGACCAGAACCTATGGCAGCTCCTACATCTGGGAACAGCTGGGAAATAATGCTAAACTTCTGATGTGTTTCATCCTTATATTCATTGCTGGTAGGATCGTTATTCTTCAAATGAGCGCTCGTAAGTTTCAAAAGTTGTTTATACTGTTCCAGGGCACCTTGCGAATAATTGCCAGGATTCTCTTTAAACAGTTATTCGTAAAGTCGGGAAGCTGGCTTGATTATGACAGACCCTACTTGTATATCATTACTGGACCAGAATAAAATTTGCTTGTTTCCCAAGAAATACTTTTTATTTTGCTTGTACACTCCATATGTCCTATCTTTGGACCATGAGTTTGTCAAGTAATCATGAAGTATTGTGCTTTGTTCCTTTTTCCGTTTCCACTCGGAGAGAGACAAATCATCTTCATCAATTTCATAAAGTGGTTTCTTGCATTTGACTATAGTTTGAGGTTCTTCTTCCTTCTTCACCGTCACTGAGGATGGTGGTTTCGGCTTCAAACTGTCTAGTCGCTCTATTATAGGTTTAAAAGCTTCTTCATTAATCATATCATGTTCCATTCTAGACCGTTGAGCAGTCAAGTACTTTGCATGAATACTTTTGATCACCGCATGTAAGTCACCGACAATGTCAGACATTGTACTACCCACTTACAATGACATGACAGGGTATTTATATGCTGGTCTTCTTAGGCGGTGGCCTAGAGCTTGGTTTGTTATTTTTCCCATCCAAAACAATAACTGAAGGCAGGTTAGAAGCAGATTTTATCGCGTTTTCAATATTTTTAATTGAAGCTTCAAGTTGAGTAATGTGCTGCATTACCTCATCCAGGACTTTGTCTTCACCACAAGTTTCATTTATCAGCCCTTCTATTGCATTAAGCTTCCTATCCAGCAATGTCTCCATATAAACGGGGATAACATCGAGTTTAACATTCACGTCATTTACCATACTTGCAATGTCATTTATTGTTCTATCCAGCACATTTGGTACTAAACTAATTAAGTCACCATGAAGTGTGTAAATATGCGCCTTGTTAACAGCATCTCCGTCTTCTCTCGGACTTACAATATTTTTAAGTCTTTTTCCTTCGGCACTACAGTTTCCATCATCCGTAGGTATGAGACAACTTTCCATTTTACGTTTCAGACCATTGCGGCCAAACTTTGAAATTATGTAGCTCATCTCTCACTGACGGAGGCTTATGAACTGATCGAATCCACGTCGTTACCTTCCTTTAAGTAAGGGAAAGTCTTTGGCTATTACAAGAAATCCGTAAGGATCACTCCAACAAAATGCACACACCTCTTTGAATTTATCAAAAGTCATATCTGTATTAACATGATCAGAGTAAACATGTCTCAAGTTCAAGTCATCCATACAAAACAAAACCAGCAGGTTGGCATTATCTCTCAATAACTGTTTCGGTATATGTGAATAAGTCTGGCAAAGGTAAAAGGAATCTACTAACATATGTCTTCCCATGCAGAAGTATTCCTGGATACGAGCCTGTTTCTCGCAAGCTACATCATCGAACACAAACACAGAGTTTGGTAGAGCCTCGTTTGGTGGTACCACGGATTCTTTGTCGCTGAATGGAAAATACCCGAGTCCATCCACGTAACTTAGAATTTTTCCAAATTGCTGATACTTTGGTTGATGTAATGATTTCGAGTATAGGTACACATTCTCGAAACAAACACCATTAGGCTCCTCCAGCAAACTTAAGAGCACACATGTCTTACCACAGTTGGATGGCCCTGCTATGATGCAACACACACTATTGGGAAGCAGGGGACCATGTCTAGATTCACGAGAGGTTAATTCATCCTCGGAAGTAATATGTATGGGCAAACTAACTTCTTGCTTGTCAATACATATATTACCACCAACAACTTGCGGAGCGGATTGCGGAGCATGAGGTGCTGACTGCGGAGCATGCGGAGCAGATTGCGGAGCATGCAGAGCAGATTGCGGAGCGTGCGGAGCAGATTGCTGACAGTGAAAAGCAGATTGCGGAGCGTACGGAGCAGATTGCTTTGCGTGAAAAGCAGATTGCGGAGCTGATTGTGGAGCATGTGGAGCAGATTGCGGAGCATAAGGAGCAGATTACAGAGCTGATTGTGGAGCGTGCGGAGCATGCAGAGCAGATTGCGGAGCATGAGGAGCAGATTGCAGAGCATGTGGAGCTAACTGCGGAGCGTGTGGTGCAGATTGCGGAGCATGCGGAGCAGATTGAGGAGCATGAGGAGCAGATTGTGAAGCGTGAGGAGCAGATTGCGGAGCATGCGGAGCTAATTGCGGAGCATGTGGAGCAGATTGAGGAGCATGAGGAGCAGATTGTGAAGCGTGAGGAGCAGATTGCGGAGCGTGAGGAGCTGATTGCGGAGTGTGCGGAGCAGATTGCGAAGCGTGAGGAGCTGATTGCGGAGCAGATTGCGGAGCATGAAGAGCAGATTGCAGAGCATGAGGAGCTATGTGCAGAGCATGTGGAGATATGTGCGGAGTCCATGGTGCATAGGTAGAAGCTTCACTATAATTTCTAAAATGTCTTATCATAATATCCCTTCGAGAAAACTGATGTTGACAAATTTCACACTGAAATTTTAGTCTCGAGGTTTTCATCTTACACGAAGTTTCTTCATGACACAACACATTACGCATTACTGAAAATCCTTCACCTCAGAAGCGGCAGCGGAGGTGCATCACTAACAACCGTACTGTTCGCAGGCTAGAATGATACTGAATTAAATATATAAAAACAGGTACCTAAATATTTTTAACTCAGTGTATCGTGATGCATCGTAGGAGTAAGGTCAAGAGCGGAAGAGGACTAGTGAATACTCTTATAAATAACTTACCATTCGAAGCACACATTCCTGGATACCGGTTCTGTGGTCCAGGAACGAAGCTAAAGAAGAGACTCGAGCATGGTGACGTCGGAGTTAACGAATTGGACGAGGCGTGCAAGGATCATGACATAGCTTATGCTAATAGTAATAAGCTAGAAGATAGACACGCTGCTGACTCTGTTCTCGCTGACAAGGCAAAGAAGATTGCTAAATCTAAAGATTCAAAGTTTGGTGAGCGAATAGCAACTTGGGGAGTATCCAAGATCATGAAGACTAAAGTCAAGCGAGGAATGGGCTTGCGAATAAAGTGTAGTCCATCCGCATCAACAAACACTCGAATTAAATCTAATCCTGCATCCACACATTCTGACAAAAAATATAGTCAATCAGATGAAAAAGAAGACTCATAAGAAGAAGAAAGTGAGCAAAAAACAAGGAGGCTTCTTGCCATTTCTCCTACCTGGCTTAGCAGCTAGCTAGTCAGATTGGTGCAAAAATTGCTCACTTTGTGATAAAAGCATAAAATTCATAACATAGTTAGAAAATACCATATTAAAAATGTTTAGCTGTAGGGCCATCGCCATTTTTCCCCCTGGCAAAAATGGCAGCCATTTTTCAAAATGGCCGACCATAAATTAACATTTTATTATTTATTTGCGTATGATTCGCGTATTGGCTTAACGACTGCCCAGATTTTCATTTAAACTTGATTACATTTCGAGAAATTTAAAGCTTTTATGCTAATATGCCTAATTAAGTACTTTTCCAACTCAATGATGTGAAAACTCTAAAAAAACTGAAGGAAAAATGGTAAAACTTATAGATTGAAATGATCAAAGGATTATGCTATATTTTTTAAGAAACTTAGTAGTTTACTAAAGTTTGTCTGTATTGTTTTTCAGATACTTCCAGAATCTAGATGACCACAAATAAAAGACAATGTCCAGGGTGTATAAAATTGCAAATCTTCAGCAGCCAAGCACGTCGATTCCAACTGCAGACACAGTGGAAGTGGATACAGACTGGGATAAATGTGTGCTTTGCCAAGATGTAAAAGGGGGAGCTCTTCAATGCCCAGCTACTTCAAGACGTAAAAACGCCGGAGCAGGGTATAAAACTCTTGCGGAAAATTTGGCTGCCTTCAAGAATATAAATTGCTTGCCATCAAGTATTTTATTCAGGCTAGGATGGCAAAACACTGAAGAAATACTTACTAGTCATAAAGCAAAATGGCACGACAGCTGCCGACTGCAGTATAACAAAACAAAACTTGATCGAGCTACAAAGCGACATGCACCCTCCGCAGAAAGTGCCGATGACTCCACAAGTAAGAAGTTCATACGCAGAAATCCAGGAAAAAGTACTGATGCCACAGAACTGTGCTTTTTTTTGCGATAAACCTGCAGAACTCAACGAACCATTACACCGTGCCTCAACATTTGGCCTAGATGCACATGTTAGAGAATGTGCCCTGCAGCTACAAGACGAAAGTCTACTGGCTAAACTGAGCACTGGCGATCTCATTGCCCTAGAAGCCAAGTACCATGTACAGTGCCTTGTATCATTGTACAACCTAGTTACAAGGATGAAAACATCAGCTCCATTAATCATGGTCTTGCCCTCTCTGAGCTGGTCGCATATATCGAAGATGCTCGAGCAGACAATGTTTATGCGCCAGTATTCAAACTATCAGATCTTGCAAAAATGTATTCTACAAGAGTGGAGCAACTGGGAACACAACTGAGTGGTCGAGTAAACTCATACCACCTGAAAAATAGAATTCTTGCTCACTTCCCAGATTTGCAGACTCATAAGGAAGGTCG
>PNEQ01112197.1:0-26873 GCA_003012365.1 Medauroidea extradentata
TGTGTTTTTTTAGTGAATGATCGATTTTGATTCGACTGAACGGGCTAGCGATGTGATTTACACTTCAGTTGGATACTTATACAAATGTCTAAGATGTAAATTTAAAATATTTCGAAATTCGACACCCAAAAGGGTGAAAAAGCACAAAATTTGTTTTCCATCAACCCACGATATCTATCTAACCAGTAGCGATATTGAGATGTTGTTCGCGTCAGAGTGATACTTACGTAAATATTTAAAAAAATATGTATGTAATTTTTTTCTTTATAAGAACTGTGATTATTCAGAATAAAACTTAGTTTGTCAATAATCAAGGCAGACGATCCGAAAAGCAGGAACGAGCAGCGAGAAACAACTTATACCGGAGTTTCACTACAGTAACCTATTGAGACGTGGTGTTGTACAACCTCTATGAGCCCAGAACACAGATATTTTTTTTTTAATATGTTATATTTTCATGAATTATTTTGACGTTACGTGACGCAGTTGTTTGTTACTCAGGTCTAAATTCCGGGATGTTCTGGGCTCAAATTCCGTTAAAAGCTGCGTGCTAACGTTCAATTCTGACACACAAAAACTACAAGGTAGATCGAATTAGTGCAATTTACATGAAGTCTTTAAAAGGGGTAAAATTGCAGTTCGCTTTCCACTTCGGTTCCTCTAAAATATCAGCTGACATATCGTCGGTATACTGCCAAAAGTGATTAAGTCGTAAATGCTATTTCGTTTGAAAACAGTATTAAATTGTAGATATTAACAAAAATTTGGTATGTTACTATACTGTGACACAACAGTACGAAGCGACGAATGGACTTTAAACTTGGACAATTGTTCGTGAACAACATATACATATTCCTAGCATTTTTATAATTTTATCTCATTTTGACTTTGTCACTTTTGGCATAAACCGACGATATATTATCTCACTAATCTCAGGTTTGGGCCACCAAATACGTTTCCGCGAAACCTTTACCCTCTGAAACTTCGTAATGTCAATAAAGCTAAAGTGAATATTTTGAAAATATATAATTGAGGGCACCGTCACCAATGGTTGTGCACAGGGTAAATACATGTTTTTCATTCGATTAACCTCTTATCTTAGGTGTCTGTAATTACCTCACAACGTCAAATAGGCAGGGCTATAAATAAGGCCCTGGAGTAGTCGCTGTTAGTGGCAGGGACAAACTTAAGACTGCTTTTCGCATGGACAGCTATAGCTACTTATCCTGCTGCAGAGTTAGTTCAACTAGCTGCTTGGACATTCTAACACTTGATGACTGAAGTACTAATCTTGTGTACAAAGAGGTTTTTAAATTAAAGTAAATATTATCAGTTACGATTAATACTCGCGAGCAAAGCCGCGGGGGACTGCTAGTTTTTTATACATAGAGAATTAAAAAAAAAAAAAATGTTTGCTGTATGGCAAAAAAATTACTGCAAATTTTAAATAAGAAGAACTGGAAAGGATCTAGGCCTATACATTTAGAATTCACAGAAAGTTTCTCACCAGGCACTTTGTCAATAAGCATGGATATTATACGGCACTGTAAATAAATTGGAGCCAGAAACTAAAACGAGATTCGCAAGTAACTGAAAGTTAGTGAAAATAATTACAAAACAGTTTTAGCACACTTTGATAACAATTTATAGGGCATGGTAGTTTACACGAAAATATTTTTGCACCACTTTGTTTCAGTGCCTTACGTGCGCACCTGCATCTCTGCTTTGTGGTCAGTGATTGGATGCCGTAACATACAACGTCTGGAGGTTAAACCCGCAAATCACAGACGTGTTGTGTCACAGTTATCCATGTACTGATTGGCACAGTCAAATGGATAATAATTCTGCACATCAACACTTTGCCAATAATCATGTACTTGAGCTACAGGTGTACACGTAAGACACTGAAACAAAGTGGGGAAAAAAATCTTTCCGCGAAAACTACTGGGCCCTAACAATTTATAACGTCACAATTTGTTACTCCCATTCTGGCGCTAAAGATTACTCTGAAGGATTGCGCTGTTCTGGTAAAATACCAGTCTGATAAACGTTTTGGCAAGTACATAAGAAAAATTCACGTACATGGGCCATTACGTCTCGTTGACACCTAGGTCACTATGGAGACGGTGGCACGTAACTTGTCAACATGACACGAACTGGGAGAGGAATCGTCAATGGCATACGCTGAGGATCCGCTTCAGCACTCGCCTTGGGTGGTTTCGAGAAACCATGGTAAACCGTAATCAGTCCGGCCGGACGCCGGGATCGAACCTGGTTCCTCCTGAATGCTAGTCGAAGGTGTTACTATTGCGCCACCTTGCAAGACTTCGCTTGTCAACGCGCAAAATTTGTTGAGAGGATCTGAGTGTCGCAACTTTGTTCAATACGACAGCAGCATTTGATGTCAAGAAATAGGACATTGGAACGTTGACTAGGGTCACACCTAGGCATTGTCGGAAAAATGGTGCATCTTTGTGTTCTGCCACTGTGCTACCTACAAATTAGCGACTCCACTTCAGCATTTAAAGCAGGACTCCACCAACGAACCACCTTTTCGACCAATTAATATAGAGTTGAGTAATGACATACGGAGGGGGCGAGAAGTTTGGACAGGGTTCCGAACCCTAAGGAAGACACAGTCGGCGAACGAGCAGCGACCAGGACAAAGCGCTTCTCCCTGGGTGGCGAGCGGACGTGGCTTCATAACTGGACGAGTCCCTTTTCCCAACTATCTCTCCGTATACTTTCTGTTATATCTAGTTTCGCCTGAGGTCATCCTACTGAGATTCTAAATAAAATAGTTGAATTGATTTCCTCCACATATTATTTAAAATCAGCTGTACTTACGCTGAACCTCTCTCTCCCTTGTGTTAAGATGATAATCCGTATGGTGAGAAAAATATAAAGTTTATGACTAGAGACCGGAAATATTCGCGGGTTCATTGATCTGTAGGCTAGTCTCAAAAAATATTAAGGCAAATATTATCTGGTCACTGGCTGTTCGCTGACACAGTAATATAACAATTATTGAGTCTGCATTTAGCGGCTTCTTTACTTTTGGTTTAGCGCTCTACAGAGGTGTCAAATACGTCAAGCTTCAATTGGGAGAGTGACACGAACTTATAGTTGTTTGAATTCTACCTTGTATCCAAAAGAAAACGATACATTTTTCGGATCCTATTTATAACAAATGGTAGGAATTTTTTTTTTTCCAGTTCACTTTCGATGCACCCCACGTATCGCAGGACATGGTGCGCGGAAGGCAATGCACGTCGGTAGGTAGGTCCTTCTCGCCCCCTCACGTAGTTGTCGCCGCGTCCACGCCCTTTTCAAGTAGCGGCCGAAATCCCTTCATCTCAGCGCCCATCACTCCGGAAAACGTTCCCTGTAAGCCCAGGAACCTTTTTTTCGTCTTCTCTCTCATCAGCCCCCTCGTCTTCCCATTCTCCCTCTCCAATCACACGACCGACGAGGGACAAGCTTCTCGGGGAAGAGATGGGGTTGAAGCACCCCTCTACTCCCTTCTCCACCAGGAACGAGGAAAACCACGCCGATGTCGCAGACCTAATGTGGATCCCCTGGTGACTGGTTACGTGTCTCTCACTCTTTTTTTTTTTTCTCTGGGAAGGCGTCGAAGACCTTAATGATCCAATAACATTTCAGGGTCCGGGCGTCTCTGCTGGAAGAAAAGGAGAAAGCTTTGAGCTCCCAAAAGAGCTTACGTCGAGGTGCCACCCTGGGGAAAGAATAATTAACTTGAAGACTGAGGAATTTCCTTCTATTTTCTACCACTAACGATGCCGTGATGAAATAAATCCCTTAAATTACATTAATTAGGACTTACGTGCACTATCATTGGCACAAAATTATGGAGAGTAGTTATACATAATTATAAGTTGTAGTTTGTACCTTAATATTCGTTATACGTATTTAACCGTACAGAGCGAGGTGACGCAACAGTAACACGTTACACTCGCATTGGGGAGGACCTGGGTTCGAGCCCCGGCTCTGGCAATCCTGATTTAGGTTTTTCGTAGTTTCCCGAAATCGCTCCAGGCGAATGCTGATATGGTTCCTTATCAAAGGCCATGGCTGATTCCTCTTCCAGCTCCAGTCATTTTACCAAGTTGTGTGTCACCGTCTGTAATGACCTCACTCATGTATGTAACCGTGAAAGTTGTATCAACTATTCAGCAATTTTGTTTCTAACGAACTCTTGGCTCAAACTGGTCGACGGATGAATACTAACCACTAGCCTCGTTGCAATGTTATGTTCCACGTTTGGCTGAACGACACATGTTACCACAAAGGAAAACTTTTTCAATCATTCATAAATTACTCATGAAGTTAGCATTATAAAAGAATCTCCTCGCAACCATTTCATAGCGACAAAAGTTTACTTCCTCTGAACTATCAGTGATACATTAAATAACCGTTCATTGTAAAACAACTTTAGAAACCACTGGAACCAGGTTATATAAATATAACTATTTATTGTTCGTTACATTCTGTTTACTTCGGCACAAAATTTTAATGGAATCACACCAGATATTCTGTGCCTCAGAATAGAATATTTTGAAACAAACTCGTGGGAGGCAAGTTCAAAACCTTCAAGTAACAATGATATAACTTATCTTTTTAACCATAGTTTTCTTAGTGACGTTACGAATTATACTATAACATAATACTGTTAGTTGTTTATAGTGACATTATTTTAGTAGTTTTGAAAGCGACAAAAAAAGTTCACGGGTAATATGGAGATTTAAAGCAATGTATTTATTTTTTAGTATAATTCCTCAAACTCCTAAAAAAATAATGTTTAACCTAAGTTAAAAACTAGATCTAGCAGAGCACTATGAAATATTTCTATTACTAAGAATTCATTACCAATATTTTAACTGCAAAATGCGTTTTTTATAAATTCTAAACGTAAAACAAAATGGTTTACTGCTGTACATGGAACTACTACAGAACTTGAAAACTAAACGCATATGAGCTTATATATTTTATAAAACAAATTTAAGCTTTCTTTGTTAAACTTATTCATTCAAGCGCTGTGTGTAGTTTTTTGTATTTCAAAATAAATTTTCTTGATACTGGAAAATAGTTACACTTTTAGAGTTATGGTGATTTTTATACTGTATTTATTTTGTAATTACGATTTCTGTGACTTAGGTCCTGTATTTAAATTTATCGACAAAGCTACTCACATCTTACAGAACTTAGGCCTACATCAGTTATATATCACCCGCATCAACAGTTACAATTTCTAATGTTGCCGCCTTGGTTGACCGTGAGAGAGAAGAGATCTAGTTCGTTACCGAGGATACGTCACATTAAGGTTGTCTTCGTGTCGTACCCTTTCTTGCCGTGCGATTAGTAAATAAACCTTTACCAAAATATCCTACTTTCTGCGCTCGCGACCAAGTCTACGCAAACTACAAAATATTCTGTATTACGAAAGAAGTTTCTTAGGGAATTGTTCGGTGCTTGTGTTTAGCACGCAAACTTTGAAAAACCCTTGGTGCAAGAACCTGAGGAGCAGTAAAAAAATTGTAATAACCGACATAATTGAATAGTCATTTTATACTTACATAAAAAACATTTCAACAGAAAGTTATAATATATTTTTTTGCTTTTTAATTTATTACGTTTGTAATTCATCTCTTAAATATATGTAAATGATTGGCGGAATTGCATTAAGGGTCATATAAACGCTCACATTATTTCCTAATATATCTTTCTGAAAGTACATAGACCTAGGCGTATAACTATGGTCCAGAAATTGTATTCGTGTTCTTAATTTTGCCTCAAACTTCTGCAGTTTTAATAAAATCAAGGTTTTAAATTAAGTTACGTTCGTACGCTTGGTCTCGAATATTATTTTTAACATATAAAAGGGAGTAGATGTTGCAAAACCGCCATATTAATGTTGTATTGATTTTTTAAAACTAATTAGTCTTAATTTTGACTAAGTAAAAAAAAAGTGCAATTTTACTTAGTTATCGACTATATAATCATTTATTTTAGTCGAAAACTAGCCAAAAGTAACTATTCCTTGGAAATATTACACCACATAGTAAACATTTTTAACGTAAAATTGACGGCTGTACACACTTGTTGCCTTTTATAATTTACAAATAATATTCGAAGTGGTTAGTAGGAACCTGAGGCTTTAAGCGGAATCTCAGGACCGATCACGACGTCGTAGGAGCCATGTGCGTATAAGGAACTCTGTGAGAGAGTGCAAACTGCGAACGGTAGCGAGTTTTCCAGTCTGGCGACGCGACGCCGTCGAAGAGCCCTTCCGCGCCGCGATTCCCCATTCAATAGGCGTCACGGCGCGCTGAATGGAGCAGGCTTAAAGATCCTTCCGGCTGGATGCCGGGTAGGATGTTTGGGCGAGAGAGATTGCCGGCGAGAGGGTGCAGGGGCTCCAGTAAAGTGACAGGAAGACGCTCCAAGGGTTAGGAAAGGAAAGCTTTGGAGGAAGAGTCGAGGGGGGAAAGAGTGAGTAAGAAAGAGTGCAGCCCGGCAGCAAAGACGACAGAGAGGGAAGGTGAAAAAAAAGAGGACTAAGAACTTCAAATTTGTCTCGGGGAGTGCGACTCCCTGACGCTGCTCTCATTTGTCGGCTCGAAAGAAGAAGGATTGAAAGCTAGTCAACCCGTCAATAAATGTTGGCTGCAGAAGGGAGGGGACAAAAAAGGAGGTTGGCTCCCAGTGAAGGGCTCGTGATGTGGCTAGGTGTAATCGTATATCGGATGAAGTGCTGCTGACTTCATCACAGATGGTCGCGAACTCTACCGTCGGACTTGAAGGGATCTCTGTCTCGTTGGTGGCTGAATGTTTGCGTATATGAACTCCAGCATTGGGATGTTTTTCCTCTTTCCCTGATTGCTCCTGAAATGTAATACGTTTTACGGGGTTCGGCGTTTGTCCTAAAACCATTTTTCGAGGTTTTGTTGCTTGGACTGCATGTATCCTAAAATCGTTTGTCCTAAAGTCATTTATCCTAATTTCTTTTGTCCTAAAGTTTTTTGTCCTAAAATCATTTGTCCTAAGCAGCATTTGCCCTAAAGTCGTTTTTAGTCCTTTCCCTTTGCGATGCTCCGTTGTAAAATGTACAAGCATTTCAAATGCGATAATTTGGAAGCGCGGCAGCACTCCTAAAAGTCACTTGTCCTTAAACTATTTTCTACTTGTAAGTTGACCTTACAGTCATTTCTCCAACGGGCAGTAGACCGAAATTACTGGACCTACAGGCAGTAAACAGGAAGTCATTTTTCCTCAAATCAACTTCGCTAAAAGTCATTTCTCTTACAGTCGTTGGACCGAAAACGAACTAAATTTTCTGTTCAGAATATTTTCTATAGTTTCTTTCACCTTGCAGAATCAATGCTGTAGCTTAACCGATAGTTTTCGACCGAGATTAAATCCACAAGAGCTGCTCTTCCTCTCCGAGGAATTGTATGTATGCTGTTTAAAGACGTTAAATGTCATCCTGTTTTTTCAAGCGTTTACTAGCGTGTTGTAAAAAATGTTTGAAACTGGCTCGACATTTTTATCGCAGGCGACTACGAAAATTAATGATTCTAGGCAAAATAATTATTACAAGTTACAATTTGCAGTCTGCTCCAGTGAAGATAAGCTTTCCATAATTAGGAGGTATGGCTTCCATTATTAGAATTGTATAATTTTTGTATAACAATTTTTTTTAAAATTCTGGTGACGACAAATCATAAGAGTAAAGCTTGGGGGTTGATTTATTGTTAATATTGATAGGATTCCAATGTTATTTCGCCTAGTGGAAACATTCAGAGTATATGATTTTCTAGTTGCCTTGGGAGGCTACATATGCCTTAACAGTGCTGGCAGACACAGACTTATGTAAACAGATCGCCTATGAACATGACATATGCTTTGCCGTGGCAACAATTTCAAAAATCTATCTTATACAAAAATTATGACGGAAATTACATAAATCTAAGATGGCAGCTACACCTCGCCGTTGTGACGTTATTTCGTAAATTTAAAACCATTAAAATATCTCCAAAAGAATTTTCAAAAAGTATCCTGTGCAATGATTGCAAACCAATGTTTTGGATCTGCTGTCGCCTTCCGTGTAGTCTTCTTCAGCACAATCTAGCGACCAAATGTTTTACCAAATCTGTCGGAATCGATATGTATAGAGTTCATTTGCTACACGTCCAACGGTATGTTAAAGGGACAAACAGTCATTTATACTACAATCGTTGGGCTGAAAACGCTTTACATTTTCCGTTCAGAGACATGGAAAAGCTTTAATACTAGGCAGTGTTCGTACAGGCAGTACATCGAAAGTCGCTCCTCATAAACGTAATCTCATAAAATGTTATATCTCCTACAACCATTTATTCTACATTCGTTGGACCGAAAACAGGCCTAGTTTGCTTATCCCGTATTGCGATATCACTTAGCTGCAGCAACAGGCAGCGTTTCTGCAGACAGTAGACCTAAAGCAATTTCTCCTACAGTTATTTCCTCCTAAATACATTTTTCCTACAGTTATGAGAAAACACTTTCCGTATACTGACGGCTACTCGATTATTTTTTATCTTTGTGCGTATGGCTTAGTTTTTTTTGTGTTACTGTTGACTGCGAATATTTTTCTAAGTAAGATGTTATGAGAAGTCCTCTCTTAGCGCAAGCCCGAAAATGTTTCGTGTCATTACGGTCCTGTGTTATAAAACACTGCTGACCCCAATACCGTTACATATTAACATATAGGATGCTTCCAACTAAAATACTGTGTTTTTAAATACAGTGCGGCTGTTACACACATGTTTTAGGGGCTGTAGGCTATCCATAAACTACTAACCTTACTCATTAAACAGAAACATAAATGTATTCGTTAGACTTTATGCCGTACTTTTTTTTTTTTTTTTTTTTTTTTTTTTTTTTTTTTTTTTTTTTTTTTTTTTTTTTTTTTTTTTTTTTTTTTTTTTTTTTTTTTTTTTTACATTTCCATATGCTACTTAGTATGTTAACTTGATTTTTGTGTATTTTTATGGTCTTATGCTCGTAGCCTGCTTTCTAAGTGGCGGTCATTTTTTTTGTATATTATGACATATATGAGGAAATATTTTTCTGAATTTAATTAAACTTGGTCCACACATAAAACTTAATAAGCTGACTTGACTTTTATGTATATCGTTCTTCTTCGGTTTTTATTTTTATAATGGCAGCCGTTTTTATATTTCAGCGTAATAAACAAATTGTGTTATCTTGTGTTATTAAATTCCGATATTTGAAAATTACTGCTATGTTAGCAGTGGAAAAATACGTCATTTTAAACTGGAAAATCTTATTGGGCGAAGTTTCTGTTAAATGTCGAACAATTAAAAATTATCAGTATTCCGCCGTATTAATGAATGAATTCAATTTATAGATTGAGAATAAAGTTTAGTGTGCTCTGGGCTTGAACTCGGTTAACAAGTTTGTCAATGACGGAACTATAAATTGGCACCATTCCTGTTATAATATCCTCAATTTTCTAGATGTTGCAGTCAATCTGCTAGCGTTCCTCAGATTGTTCACGTGTCCAAAGACCAGTTCCCGAAACGTTGTATTTGTTATCGCCAAAGGGAGACTGCTATTATCATATCTGTGTTATATTAGTTGCGTGTTCTTGTCTACAGCAATTTCTGTCACTACATTCATTTGAGTTGTCCTCGTTGCCTACGTTTACCATTGTTGCAATTTACGTATTTTGTCCTTGTCTGTTCTGACTTTACTTTTTTGTTTTCTGATTTCCATTCTATACGTCTATATCAATATTTCGGAATTACTTGTAAGTTTGTTGACTACAACCAATGCTTCCTTTTTTTTTATCTCTTCGTTTTTCCTTTGTTTCTCATTTTCACGTTCTTAGTCCTTTGTCTGTAACTTAAGGTAGGTATTCTGCGACTCAGTAACATTCCAATGCAATGGCGTACATGCAACAAAACACGCTTGTAACAAGTTCCAAGCATGGAGGTATTAGTCTATGGAGTGGCATCTGCCGTACATTTCAATGGCAATCGTGTGAAGTCGATAATTTTCGAACATTTTCGAACTGCGCATGCGCAGGACGTTATTTTTCATGAGTCGCCATATTTTGGGTGGCAAAACAATAGCAGAAAGCAATGTAATTATGTATTTTTTTTTACAAAAATTCTTACAAATTCTCTGTTTGAATCGTACACAACAGCTTACAATTACTTCAGAAATATAAAAAAAACCTCATTAGCTCCCGCTGTGTGTATGTACTGTATAAACTTGATGAATTTAAATAAAAGTTTCTTACCTGTACAAAGATAATCCTCCGCAACGATGGAATATGTTTGTAAGGCCAAGAGCTGCACATACTTTCACCATAATGTGTAGTTAACAAAAAACTAAAACATTTTCGTTCAGCTCAATGCTATGTTTACACGTTTTTGCCACCCCTAGCTCTATCCTTGCTTTTAAACGTCGTCTGTTAGCTGGCTTCAAATTTGCTCAAAGGATTCCTCTCCATAGACTAATACCTCAATGGTTCCAAGTTGAAAAACACAGATCAACCACCTAATGAAAAATATTTATTTAGTCATATAACAGTGACTATGGAATAATTTTGTTTAATCTGTTAGGAGATCTGGTAACTGTATTTTAACCAAAGGTTTAGTAAGTTTAAATATTCAAGAAACATCTTATCAGTGGATCAATCGAATGGAGTTAAGTAAACAGGAACCAAGTCACAAAATAATTAATTTTTAGACAATCATTCCAAGTAGAAGGAGAAGATCCAAAATAATATATCCTATAAAAGGAACACGTATTGCAGCATAATATTTGAAGAAAATAAGGGCGCAGGAAAGTGGTTTAGATACGAACAGTAAATTTTATCTTAAATTTCTCTGTTCCAGTCAATTGTGGGTTCGTTGCTTTCTGCTTAGCTAAATTAAACTTTTAAAAATATAATTCTTCCATACAAAAGGATTCTCATGAAATTTCTGAGGTAATATGGTCTTACTGGGAAAACTAAAGAAGTGTTTGTGTTGCATACTTAAATCCAAAATATGTACACTTGAAATTCACATGTTACGAACACAGTTGTGAACAAATGCAATTTTTTTAATGAAGCAGTATGCCTTAGATATTTCTCGTACGGTTACTCATAGGGCCCTGTTGGTGTTTAGAAAATTAAATAATTTCAACGTTGATTATCCATTAAATATCTAAGGATACAAGCTTGCTGGGCAACGACCTTAGCTCTTTGGAGTATCTGAGTTCCATCGCAGATGGCTTGTCCCAGGAATTCACCCCTAGTGTTTCTCAATCTTTCATTGGAGAAACCAGTCAGTCCCCGTGCGGGAGCGTGAAACCAAAGATTGACTCTGCAACAAAAGACCATTAGAGAATTTGGTCAGACGAAAGTTTTCTTTCCGAAGTCCGTGACCACAGAAAGTTTTGTCTCTTCTTCCACCTTCCCCACCTCTTCTTAACTTTTCCGTTCTTCTGTTTGAAGGGGGAGGGAGGGTTATGTTCGAAACCTTTTAACTGTGTGTGCACGTTGACCGTCCGGCAAACCTAAGGACAATGGTCGGAGAGTTAGTGAGTGGGTGTGGTGAAGAGAGGTGGGGGTTATAGAAAAGGTATTATATTCGCTGTAGTTGGAGAGTTAATATAGACTAGAGGAAACAAGACATCAGAAATGTGTATCAATTAGGTTTCGAGAGGTAGATATTGTTTATTAATTTATATTTTTCTTTTCTGGCATAAATATGCGATTGTGTTGTACCTTCCAGAAAACATAATATACCTTTTTTATTTGGGGTTAACATGTTCTTGGTTCAAAACCTGATGGTAAGAAGATGACCAATGTTCTTTTTAAAGGAAAATCACTTTTTTTTTTTTTTTTTTTTTTTTTTTTTTTTTTTTTTAGGAAAACTGTCAGGAAAACAATAGTGCAGCTAGAATTCTTTACATGAGTTATTCTGACACAAATAATATATTCTATTACGTAAAAGTTGTAGTATACTCTTTTTAAGGCATAATGTTCTAACGTTTCATTGACATAATTCACTATAGTTAGTGATTACAGAGAAATATCAAGTTCGCTCATGAAGTAATAACAATTTTTCGTGCATATTTTCCACAAATCCCGTATCATATGTTAAAAACACTAGTATATAGTAGTTAAGCTAAGGTTAATTCTATTATAGGTTAGAAAGAAAATGTGTTTTCTTTTGGGAGAGTTTGGTACAGGGAACATTTCTGCCGCTAGTTTCGCTGCTATCGCTAAGGGACCAGAAAAAATCCGAAACCTTGGCTTCGAAATGACGGAAGTCATTTAACTTAATTTTAAAGTGAAAATAAAGCATTTTCGCAATTTAAATTATCTACTTTATGTAACTAAAAATTCAGGAAAGCTCTGTGATTGGTCAGTTTGCACCCATTAGCGATACCAGCGCTCAAAAGGAAGAAATTTTACCAATGACTAACTTGTAACATAGATCTATCTAAACTGTTGTAGAATTACCCTAAGTTAATCGAACACTCTCTCAACCCTATATTTTCTCTAGCGTTGGGTGATAAGGCGGAATGTAAAAGGATAAATATGACAGCCACACATTTGATATAAAAATCGAGGAAGCTATATTACGTTGTGTAGAACGTGACGGAAAATTGTTGGTCGGTTGAAAACGAATAATGCATTGAGGAACTAAATAAATGTTACGAATTTTTTTAGTAGATATTCAGCTTTTGAATTAAGCCGGTCACGACACTTGTATTAGTGAGAACATAACCGTGTACGATTTTACTTCACTGAAATAATAATTTGGTTTTATAAGAAAAAGTATTCTTCTGTCATATGACCAAGGAGTTATCGTATAGTATTTCTAACAGCTACTTATACCTAAGGCCAAAGGCTTGGCCCAGTTGTTAAAGTTCCTGGTCGGTGAGCAAAGGGTCACGGGCTCGATTCCCGGATGGGGAGTTTCAATTTAATTCTGTCTCTGAGCGCAGGACTGGGTGTTGGGTTTATCCTACCAACTCCATACCTACGGAAAGTGATGGTGGGACTAACGCTGGCCTAATAGCCCCATATGTCATCCCTGAGGCTGTCAACTTCCAAATAAAATAATACTGGAAATGACAAAGTAAAACGTGTTTAAACACAAGTACGCATATTACATACGTAAAATCATGTAAAAATAAATAATCCTTAATATTTTAATATAAACACGGTACCTGTTGAGTTAAACAATGTAAACAAGTCTAGGGAATGTGCAAACAAAGTCACTGCCACCTACGAAAGGTTCAGTCCAGCAGCATGCTTATGGAGTGTTTTCGCAGGTGCAGCAGTGGTTGGGCAATTACCTCCTACCTGAAAAATGGTGACCCTGTCAATCAAGAACTCTGTAACTCCTGGCTCAGACCTGAAGGAATTTTCGCTGATGTGCAGTTGGTTACAAAGGACGATGCTTGTGTCGAAAAGTTGGGATGAAAAAATGCACCTTAGTCTGCGGCAACTGTCAGGTTCTTGAACAAAAGGGATTCCACTAAAATGCGAAATTCTTGATGATGTTTTTTGCCCGATGAAGATGAACTTTAAACTTTTATGTACGCCAAGGATAATAGTTCGGCATATTTATCGTTTTCTGAGTTCAGCAGCAGCATTAGGACTCCATCTTAATGTCCAACAATACACATGTAGTGGCCTCTAGCTAACATCATCGGAGGTAAATACTCTTGTCAGGCCTTCTAGCCTGCTACTTGGTGCCTGCTGTTGCCAACATCAGTGACTTCTTTCCCCTCCATCACTCATCGTGGCAGTGACTGTTTGTTAGTATACCTTGTAGTGTTATTGTTTTATTTTAGAACCGATGGTTTATAGTGTCAACATTTGTTGTTTAATTTAGAGTTACTGTGATCACTGCTGTCAGGGCTGCATGTCAACCGTGTTACTAACATTTGACCATAATGTGTATATTGCAATGGAAAATCACCAGTAAACAACAACTCATATATATATATATATGTATGTATATATATATATATATATATATATATATATGTGTGTGTGTGTGTGTGTGTGTTGGTGTGTGTGTGTCTCTGTGCGTGTGTGTGTGCGCGTGTGTGTTCTTGCCCGTCTCAACAAATTTTCGAAGTAAATCAATCCTACAAAAATTAATCAGATTTTTTGTAGGACATTTTGTCTTCTACAATTTTGTACTAGAAGTATTTTTTGCTAGGATCAGTGGAGTTGCGGATATTATGAAAAAGTTCAAAAATCACCCTTAAATGTGTCCCCCACCTCCGTTCACCGCCACCTTCGGGGACTTTTAGTTACCGTGTTGTAGAATAGACACCAGTGAATAACTGTGTCAAGTTTAAAAAATCCGGGAATGTTTTTTCTCTCGATTGTCGTGTTTTGGTGTAATTTCAGTGGACTAATATAGCCTGTAGAATTTCAGGTAAAGCCATACATTATTGTTTTCATTCCCACGCTACGCGTGCTACGAGAACATGTTTAATACGCCTTCAAAAATATTGGTAAATTACAAAACTCTACAGTTAAGCCCTACAATACACGATAAATAAATTACATATTAGTATCTTTATATCGTCATGAACACGTGGGATTAAAACCAATGGTGGATTTAATATGAAATATAAATAAACATGGCAACCGCTCAAATAAGACATTTTTTGCTACCCAAAATGTATCCATATTTCTAAAGATAAATTTTAAAAGGAATATTTACCAAGTCGGACACACATTTTACACGCAGCACGGTAGTGCACCAGTCAGACTGCTCAACTACCAGTACGGTGTCCCTGGTTCAGTTCCTTGTGGATCCTCTTCCGCTTTTGGCATGAGAAAAACTTGTCATTGAGATTTTATCAGGGTACTATACTTTTCCTACTCTTGCGTTCTACAGCTGTATCATGGTGACCACACTTCAACCTCAAGGGAAAATAAAAACTCAGAGAGAGAGAGAGAGAGAGAGAGAGAGAGAGAGAGAGAGAGAGAGAGATTCTCACAGGCTGGTAGTGTCTTGATGTTTCGAGACAATTTTGGATGGACTGTAACAGCACAGACATTTAAGGCGTCTGCCTAGGTAGACTTGTAATTGTGTGTGTGAGGTATAACATCTATGGAGCGCTAGGAGTGCCGCTGACAGGTATAATGCAGTATCACGTCAATGCGCAATCCTCTTACTGGCCTGCAGTGCTTTGTTATTATTATCTTACTGTTGCACAATGAGCGGTGACAATGTAACTTTACTTGAGGAAAGTGAAGTTTAAAATTCAACGCATATTGTGAGTTTCAAATACAGTTTGTAATTTCCCAGATACGGTAGATTAAAGGAGCCGTTTTAAGCCAATTTCAGGGGCTCTGAAATTGTGTTTCTAATAAGCGTATTGAATTTTGAGTCAACTTTCCGAAGTAAAAAGTTGGCTAATGTCACCACCTTCAATGTCTGAATGTTTGTGTACTTGTATCCGTGATGTGGATTCGCGTGTGTATATGTGTGTCCTAAAAACTTGGAACCCATTGAAATAATTTCAGCAGACTTTGTACAAGCATAGTAGGCCTACTTAGTAAGGTAAATTGACCTTTATTCTTTTAGTTCATGCCGTTTTAAAAGTTAAAAAAGTTTTAATTGTTTTTTGATCGTATGAGAAATTAGAGGAACCAATAATCCGAATTTCTTCAAACTATGTGCACGCATAGTATTTAGTATGGTGACTTGACTTTTATTTTTGTATTATGTTCGTGCCAATTTCATATTAAAATTGTGATAATTTTTATATTTTTCGCTAGCCTGATACGTGTGATGAAATATTTTCCAGAATTTCACAAACTTGGTACACGTAATACTACTTTGTAGGGTGATTTAACTTTAATGTTCATTTAGTTTTATGATTTTTACACTTTAATTTGGACATTCATGTACCACACGAGATATTCTTCAGAATGTCATAAAACTAGGTACAAAGGTGACTTGATTTTTGTGTGATTTGTTCAATTCGGGCTTTAATTAATTATATACTTTTTATGTAGCACAGTTATGCTCACAAATACGTTAGATGGATGTAACCTACTGAACTAAACGTAAACTCCGAAACACTTTATTACCAAAATCGGTGTATTTTAGTGTCTACGGCACTGGGATCGAACCACCACACCCCTGTTTCGCCAGATGAACGATATGCTATAGAAATGGCCACCGAGAACCCTCGCATTAATTAGCAGACGCGTATCATTCGCGCCAAAATTTCCTGTAACCACTCCACAGAGGTTTCGTTCACGATATACGTTTAATCGCCAAGTAAAATTAAATAAACTTCATTCGAAACACACCGTACGTGTTAGGTAGAAACTGATTATCCTTTCTACGACTTTGCCAGTTGTGCGCCGACATCCGGCTGTGTGATTGTGTGAGTGAGGTACGTCAGTAAGGGCGATGTTGACCGTCTCATCTGGTACGATATCGCCTCTACCGCAACTCACTGAAACGGCGTGCAGTGGTATCATAGAACACTCGCCTGAGTGACACTTCCACTGGTATATTTAATTGGTTCAAAGTTTTGCGTAATACATGTTTATACTGTAGCTTCATACGAATTCCGTGAGAAGTTGTTTAGATATAGATTTAAAAAGTAAATTTCAGCCATTTTGTTGGGCTCGGAAACTATCTTTCTAATTAACGTGATGTTTTGAAACTACAATTCCTACATAGTTTCAAGAGTTTGTTCTTTTTTAGATACACAAATTAGAAACTCGTTTAGATATTTCTTAGAAAAAAAAAGTTTCGCTAGCACGATGCAACGCTGTTTACAAGGCAGGCAGGCGGCCGCCTTGATAATTAACATTTACGATGACTACAAAATGAATAGTAACCAAATCAGAATGTCACACAAAAAAAAACCTATTTTATTCATGTCAGTCTTTTCTTTCTTAATCTATCAAAATTGTTGATAAAAATGCGCGGTTTCCACTTTTCGAACAATTACAATGATGCCTGTGCGGACTTTTATCAATGTTAGAGGAATGATTTTACAAAATACAAACACGTTTAACAGCTTCGTTCACATAAACGTTCTACGAAAAATTGGTCCTTAATGTCACGTAGTTTATTTACGTTCACTAAATCATTACCAAACCTCTAAATTAAAAGTGTGCGTACCACCCTTAATATTCATTTAAGGCCGTAAGTCTATACATATTTTCGACATATTTTGTCGTCAGGAATCACTTCCTAAAAGGTGTCGGTCTAATTAAGACTCACACCGATCTAATGTAATACACGTTGAGTAGATTCGTCAGAAAAGGAACAATCACAACTCGCTTTCAAACTTAAGGTGGGGTAAAAGTGTTTTTTTTGGGGTCGCGTAACGCTGTGCATGGCTTGTGTGTTATAAGGATGAACAAGACCTCAGCACGTGAGTATTTACTCTCTCGCTTCTTGAGTTAATTGTGTGCCGACGCGGCCTGGTAACATATACCTACTACGCACGTGAACCCTTGAACCTAGTAGCAGATTTGCCAGGAATATCAAACGTATAATACTGTATACAAAGCATTTTTATAGCCTTGTATTAAGATGTCTTAAGTCTCTAGCAGAAAATTGTAATTTTTTGTATCGCAACTGAACTGGTGGGAGAGCTACTGAAAGTGTATCTTTACAGGAGTTGTCAATTAAAGTTAATGATTAGTTTTGTACATTATTATATAATTATAACTTATTGTTACATAACTTAAACTAAGTGATGCATAATAATGCTCTACTTACTTCGATAGAATACATATAATGCAAGTTAAGGTAGTTTTTCAAGCTTCTATTAACATATTTTCTAACTAATTTAATAATGTCTAGAAGAAGAATACAGCATGATGTGTTAAGGCTCTTATTTCATATTTCGGAAAGCTATATCACGATTTAGTGAGGAATACGGCAAGGTAGTATGAATAGATTTCTTCTACAAATTTTTGCAAGTGTCAATGCATCCAACGGATGACATAAAAGTACCTGCCTCAAACAACGAGAAAGCGAATACGAAGAACCACTCGAAAATCCCACTCCTCGTGATGATAATTTGGAATAGCTGTACGGAATTAAGGAAAACTGAGTCCGGACAACAGTCTTAGGATTACAAGCTGTCGCCTCGGCCTGCTTCATTTAGCTTATCCCACAAAGCCTTCCTATTATCCGTTTATATCTTCCTTCTCTTTCACACTTTCCAGCAAGTCACTCTGAAGAATTGAATTCCGATTTTATCCAGCGCTCTGACGAGAGCGAAGGAAACATTTATTGCCTTATTCTAGAAATACGTAACCGGCAAAGGTATTAAAAAATCAACGAGAATCATCAAGCTGCGGAAAAAAAAATCCTTATGTTTTTTTACAATCACAAACATGATAAAATTAACAGAAATGTGATACTTTTGGGTACTATAATTATATTAAAAACCGGATCATCAAAGTATCGGCTACTCTTTGAATTGTTAGTAAGTTGTGATAAATATGAATTGTAAAAGCAAAAATTGTGTCCGTATAAATGCAGGGTCAATTCGAAACATGTTTAGAATAATAGTTTCAAAACCAACCTACAAAAATTATTTTCTTTTTCGGTATACATCTTGTATCGCATAATGTTAGCGGCCATCCAGATAGCCGATACGGCACGTAAGGAAAATCCGTGTTCCCTTTTAAGTATATTCCGCAGTACCACTTCCTTCCCCAGCAAAAATTATAAACCTTTGGAAAGTAGTTCTTTATTTCTCAGCGATAGTTATTGTATGTATGTTTTTATGATAAGTAAAAGCTATTGAAATCCAATAGGGCCATTTATTTACATTTCACAGTTCCCCATAGATACACATTGTCACACATTGAAGAATACTAATGGCTAGAAATTTACCTGAGCCTCCCAGTCTTATGTTTCCACTGACAGGTCAGAGTTGTGTACAGTCATTGTCGGAGCCACGATTTTACATCGAAAATATATTTTGCACAATTTACTTTCGAAGCCTTATGTGTATATGTTCAATACTGCTTCGCTGTCAGTGACTTGATGTTTTAACTATCGCTTGCCGTGAGAATCTACTGGCAAATCAGAGACGTATGGTTTCACAATAACCTTAATCTGATTGTTGCAGACGTGTCTGAACAAAGACACACAGGCAATAACCACGAAGATAAGGTAAGTGGGCTTAACGTCTCGTCGACAGCTAGGTCATTAGAGACGGTGACAGTAAGGAACCATCCCAGCATTCACTTGGAGTGATTTCGGGAAACCGTGGGAAACCAAAATCATGATGGTCGGAGCCGGGGATCAAACCTGGGTCCTCCCAGATACGAGTCCAACATATTACTGTTGCGCCATCTCGCTCGGTAAGTAACCATGAAGAAGAATTGCCGAAGTGCATTCTAAGCATTGAAACGAAATGTTGTAAAAGAATTTTTGCAACAAACTCATGACTTTGGCCATTGCTTTGTACCGCTTGACTTGGAACGCATCGACGCTTTCCCACTGCGCAAAACCCTTCCTACTATGTGCGTATAGACCAATGCAAAGGAACCATTCCAAAGGTTTCGCCGTCCCGAGGTCGGCCAGTTGCCGACAACGACGATTCCAAGTTGGCGAGGTGGGAGCTAACTCTTGCGCGGCCAGGGGATGCATATTCATTAACGGCCAGACTGAAACCATATCCTCTTCCGCTATGTACGTCGGCACCTTGTCCCCTTAACTCATCCCCGCAAAGACTCGCGGCTGCCATCAACGACGCCGAAACTCACCCAATCCTTCATCAACCTCCTCGTAGAGCCAAGTTTGGTCTCCCGAGGAGACCCCGGCAGTAAAGACCGTCGTCGTAGCCGCCGAGGACCACCCCGGGGGACCTCTAAGTACTCGCGTTTCCGGGTCGTAGTTAACACCCCTCCCTTATCACGCAACATGCGACAACCTGGATAACGGTCGGCCTCGTGTTACCAGCTACAACCCCTTCCTACAGCAACCACAGGTCCCAACTTATCTTAAGGTAGTTGTCTGGTAGTGTATGTGTGAGTAGTGAGTGAAGATATTTGGTCAACTCTTCAGGCCATGTGTTCCTACCATATGATTTTTCAAATTCCAAACAGAAGCAGATATAGTAGAAGTGCCACTTAAATTAGTTAATAATTGGCTTCACTATGTACCCTATAAACGCAAAGACAAAAATGATATAACTTTGGCAAACTATCAACTTCAAAAAAAAAAATTTTAAAGTTGATAGTTTACCAAAATTTTAAAAATATTTTGCTTTGCAAAAAATTGGTTACCTATAAAAAACATTTTGTAAGAAATGTATGTGTTGTATCAAATACAGTTTAGAATTTAGTGTATAAAACATAAAGTAGTTGTGAAAAACTGTTCTTTAGATATATCGTGTTATTAAAATATGTTTAATTAGCACGCATCAGAAAAAAATTGTATTAAAAAATTTCAAAAAGCGTAGTATGTTATGAATGTAGGCCTATGTATAACAATTTTTACGAAATCCTGAAAAAATTTCCTTGGATATGTCATACTATGCTTTAAATATACAAATGACCATCATTACGGAAATATGAAGACAGAATAAACGAAATGTACAGAAGACACGTCAGCAAAGTATGTTGTGTAGTTTATGGGTTCTAAGTTTAATGAAATTCGGAAAAAATTGTTTTTCAGATATATCATAGTATGGTGATATTTAAAATAGCAGCAATTATGAAAATATGAACACAGAAAGACCGAAACACACTAAAGACAAGTCAGCTATGAATGTAGTGTAAGTGTACCAAGTTTGAAGAAATTCGGAGAAATGTTTCCACAGATATGCCGTACTATGCTAATAATAATAATACTGACTGCCAAAGTGATAATGTGAAAATAAAATAAACGTAATTCACAAAAGTCAAGTCAGCATAGTATGTAGTATATGTGTACTGAATTTTACGAAATTCGGAGAAATATTTCCTCAGCTAAGTTACTTTAATATGTTCCTTATATGTACTGAGTTTGATGAAATTATAAAGTATGGTTTCCTAGGTATCTCGTGTGATCGAAAAATGGTTAAAATGGCCTCCATTTCCAAAAATATGAATATGTCATTAACGAAATATGCAACAGTCAAATCAGGATACTTGCTACCTTTTTGTGTAACAAGTTTGATGAAATTCGGTTCACGGGTAAAATAAAATAGGGACACACACAGACACACATATTTCTTTCACAAAGACGGTAATGACAGTGAAAAAAAAAATATGGGAGATAATAAGGAACTTGAAAAAATCGTGTTTTCTTCTGAGCATAAGCTAAGACTCAAACGGCTGTGGACTTGTACAATTTAACCTAATGACTACGGACTTGTTTGACACGACTAGGAGGGTGCTAAGCCAACTACTAAAGCATATTTTGCTTATTTATGTTTTCGTGTAATATTTTTAGTTTTTTTTTAAGTCATTTTTTTCGCAATGGAGTATGTCCAAGCAAATAAATCCAGTCACGCACTCCCATTGCACAGTTCTTACAAAGATCATATAAAGAAGAAACTGCATGCATGCCCAATTATGTTGCTGGACTTATGACTGTGTCAGCGAACCGCCAGTGAGCATATATGGTCTGCCTAGGTGTACAAACATATTCTTGAACGCAAGCCTACATATACAGGTCATTGAACCCACGAATTTTTCCTGTCAATTAAATTGACAAGTTGGTGTACTCCAGAGATTGATAAAAGAGAAGTCTTCTACCTTACTATTTTAAGGGTATTAAAAAATGAGAGCTTTAAATGTTTGTTGCAATGGGAGTTAACAATTAGAATTTATTGGTTTGTGGACATACGCCATTGCTCATGTTCTGTTACCAAAGCTTGTATTGAAAGACAAAGTTACAAAGTACAAAAAACGCACAAAAAAAATATATATATATATACTGAATATAAAATTTTAAAAATTCAATATTTTTTTTTAAATACAAATAATTTTATTCTTTAATTTTATGAGCATGCCATTGTAGCCTGCAATGTCTTTATCCACTGTGATTTTTTTTCAGTTTGGTATATCAGTTGGTTTTAGTGTGGTCGTTAAAACGGAAACATGCAAAATATGACTTTAACAAGCCATTACGCGAAAACTATGAGAGATAAACAAATTTCATATGAGCCAAATTTAGTCACATTTTGTGTCTAAAATAAGAAAAAAATGTGTAGAACAAATAAAAAATAAAATAATGGTGATGATAATTGCGGTAGATCGCGCCCTTAACGGTTGCCATTTTACCCTGTGGAACTTTAATTGGTCAACAGAGCATTTTGTGTGCGGGAAGTATTTCTTATAGTGCACTGCACGTATTTAACTGTAATTTTTTAATCCGAACGATATTTGCCCATATGAGGCAGGCCGAAAAAGCTTTTCTTAAGCACTGAGAGGTCCGAAAATTAAAAGCGTTCCAGATTTCCACAGGCTCCGCTCAACACCGGTCTAACGTGCAATATTTGTCTAACGCGAGGCGACAAATATTTGGAAATCCTTGTATTCGGCTATACTCGTCACGAAGGGTCTTCTACCTTCGCTTGAAATGTGTCACAGCGAGTTGCGATTACTACTTTTTTTAAAGGAATTACTAAGGTAGTAGCCTGTAAGGACATATTTTGAACGCTCGAGGCCTAGATGTGCAGAAGCGGTAATAAAGGCAGTACACGAATCATGCCTCACCATATCCTCCAGACGCAAGTTACTAGGCTTGCAGTTTTTTATCGGCGAAAACTCACCTCTATGAGACATTAAGATGCGAGCCTATTATTTTATGACGTTATACTAATGGTTAACGTGTATTCAAAATGGCTATACTTTTTAAACATAAAACACCAAGATTTTAATGCCTATAAAGGACCGCAAACATATTAATCTAATTTTCGCCAGATTTGGTCGCGAAAAAAACAGTCTATAAAGCTCACGGGAGGAAACGAAATGAGTGTTCACACATATCTCATTGGTAGAGATGATGGTATATGGCGAAAATGTTTTGTGTCAACATACCCTCGAAAACACTGTAGTTTCTTGCAACATGTATGATTGGGTGATGTACGTCTGACACTTCGTAACTTTCTGTAAGCAATCAACCGGCAGCAAATATTTCATTATCAGTATTCTTATTGACTCAGTCAAATAGGGTAACAGCTCCACGTACAGGTAAAAGCCAGTGAGGTTTTGTTAAGCTGAACGTACGTTGAAACCCAGCAGTCAAGTGTTCCCGCGATAAACCATCATATCTAACTATAAGTCTTATCACATTCACAATTGACCGTTGACTTACACAACACTTCCTGGAAGTAGCTGAGCCAATAATAAAACTGTAGCTGAATACAGGCGCATTTCACTGTGTCAGCGAGCAGCTAATAAACAGCTGATGTCTGCACGATTTCACAAACATTCTTGGAAGCTAGCCTACAGGTTAGTGAGACCGCGAATTTTTCCGGCCGCTAGAAATAAGGCAACAGCTCATCGTACAAGAGAAAGCCAGCAATAATATAATTAGATGCACAATTATTTCGCGTATTAATCTGGTAGCAGAGTTTACACTTCTCAGTGCTATACACACACTGGCTACAGTAGAATATTCCTTGGCTTCTAACCGTACACGCAGGTACCACCTGTGTTCGCAACGATTTATTGCCTCATTTATTACTGGTTTGCAGTCGTCAAATGTGTATCAGAATAACTGTTGTCCGATCACAGTGATGACAATGAAGTATACATCATTGACGTTCAACCTGACCTAGGATCAATACACGAAATACTCGTGCCTCTAGTAATAATATGCTGAACGTGTATTGAAATCCAGCAAACAGTCAAGTTTTCCTGTGATAATCCATTATCTCTACTCATTGATAACGAATCAGAGCTGCAGATGTGCACGTAAGGCAGTGTAACAAGCTGGTGAAAAATTCTTTTCACTAAAATAAGTGTTTATGTCTATTTTAATGCATGGAAATGACAACTGCGACACAAACACACTTTTAAGATGAGGTGAGTGTCGTGTCTACCTGTAGAGAACTTTTGCACTTTGCAGACCTTGTTAATGTGACGTACTGACACTGCAAAAAGTGTCTACTTTCACTAGATTATATGAAAGAATTTATTTTTTATCTTGTCCGTTAATGTCACCTTTTCATTTATACATGGTTTGCGATAAAGTGAGCAGTTTTGAAAACCATCGGGTCTAGAATATAAGTAGTTAAAAATATACTATTCACGTTAAGTTTTGAGTACAGTACTATATATACACACTGCTTGTTATAGGTCGTTCAGAATAAAATGAGATCTAAAAATTTAACATTTGAAAAATGTCACCAGCCGTTACTGCATATAACTCAATATTAACTATAACCCCTTTATTGCTTGAATAGTTGGCAGCGAAATTTCGCAATATAGTTCTGTGCATTTTCCTATTTAAATGCAACAATACTGATACAAAATCAACCGAAATCGATAAAATAGTATTTTATATAATTAAAAATATGTTATATAAATTTTCATATGTACTGTACGTACTAACTTCACAATCTATCTTATACGCGCAAACATCAAGTTACGTGTCCAGAGAGGTTATACATTTCTCGTCGTTAACCGTTACGCGCGGAAAGATACGAAATGGTCTGAAAGTAGAACTTTAGCAGGGCTTTCTGAGTGCTCACTTTATCCCGAACTGCCTATACTTAGGTTACTTTGTATTGAAAAGTGGCAGGAAAATACGAAATATCTGAAAGGTAAAAAAAGTAACTAGTATTTCAGAAGAGCTTTCTTTATCCCGAACCCCCTATACATTTTTTTTCTGTTTGTCTGTTTTGGTTAAAGTTTTACTAAAACATACAAAATACATTCCTATTTCGAAATTATAAGTACGATGAATTGTATAGTCGTTGACAATAGCTTATGCCAACTTCCTTTACTTTGTTACATGTAGCTGTTTATTTTCTCGTTTGTAGTTATTTCATGTTATTGAATACTCAGTAACGATAGCTTGAAATGGCATACGCCCAACTAAATAGTTTAAATTGTCATAAACACCCTTTGAAAATAATTCAGAGTACAAAATAATTATTTTGTGTGCTAATTTTCAAAATGTTTTAAACACTTGTTTCTAAAATTGATTTTGGTAAAAGCACTGGAACAAATCTTGCAGTACGGACTAGGCGGTAGCAAGCCGTTTACAAATACACGATAAGTATTTTGTAAATAACGTTTCATTCGATTAGAGTAAACTTCCTGTCTGCACCAAGTTCGTCAGCTGAAGCTTCTGCTAGTAATCAGCTGTCCGGTTATTCAACGCCCTTTGCAAATAATGCAAACATTCCAACTTTTACATCCCTTCTGGCTGTAATCGCACTTGTACAGAAGGCTTATATAAACGTACTGCAGCTGTTTTCCGTCTCCCTCTGAGTAATTTCTCTCGTAATTAACTGTCTTTGAGGGTGGGCTGGTAGCTCAAGAATGAAGACGGGACAATGATGCTTGCTTCGCTCTCCCACTAGCGTGCTTTCTCTCGCACTGGAGGAAAAAAAACAGTGTCTAGGGGAATTCTACCCAAAACTTCAGAGTTCTCCCAGTAGTTATTTCCCGTCTGTTGTTTCGGGCTCTTTGAAGTGCCAGTTCATTTCCTGAGTCGTCCAAGACTCTTTGACATCTCCCGCGTAGAATTTTCGCTCGGAGTCAAACCAAGTCGGCGGAAGAAGTAATGTCTTTGAGAGGAATTTGTTTTACAGATAATGGCTTGAAATCATTAGTTTCAGTACGGCAGTCAACACACAGACAATAACAACATAACGCCATCTGGTTTGCTGTTTATTCACACGTGCACTTGGCTATAGCCCATATCTTTGTTTGGAAAAAGTTATGGTGCCGAATATATGCTCGTTTTTGGATGTCAGACTGCTAGGGTTCTCATTTATATCCTAAAAGGTGCATTGATTATCCTCCCTAATTTCCTTCATTGGCGCTCAAGCGGAAAATGTGCAAGCCACGTATTTTACCGTCTCTGCTGGGGGTTATTTTAGGTGCTACTACTTTTTTTCCTTCTAGCTAATTTTTCTCAAAACTGCAATTAATTGTTTTAGCTAGAGATGTGGTCTACTATTTTCTGCAGTAATACAGCAGTGTCACCGCTTTTAATTTTGTGTATTCAAAACACAACGCAGCCCTTTGGACCAAGAAGTGCTTGGACTCTAATGGCGGAATCACATTAGCTTGACAGAAGCAAACGACCGCCGCGACAAGAAAAACAAAATATGTCCATCAATCAGCACCGAAGCTTCAGTGACGTCAGCTCGACAGAAATGGTGGACGCGATGCGAATTCCTAATATAAATCACACACACACACACATATATATATATATATATATATATATATATATATATATATATATATATATATATATATATTTAAATTTTACGCGCAAATGTTGGTGAAACTAATGAACTGGTAGTATATTGCGTTTATTTATTTTAAGGAAGATCATCGTTGGTTATTATAAGAAAATCATTAACTTATTAAGCAAACGTGTAAAGTAAGGTTAAAAATAATAATGTCTATACTATTAATCAGATTTATTTCCATCACAGGTCTTTACGTGATAATTTCTTGTAGATTTTGTAACAATTACATAATTTTTATGATTTGTCTGATTTTCGTGTTATAGGTAAAGGTAATGTTGGTTGAAGGCGAGAAGGAAGCCAATAGCATTACTGTGCAATTAAAACTCCAATGTTCTTATTGTAAAAGTGAACCGATTTTCTTTGTGCATTGGTCAGGGAAGTTTAAAGAAAATATC